>JAODAL010007797.1:0-122416 GCA_025379985.1 Phyllomedusa bahiana | reverse complement strand
CCAAGAAATTGGGGCCACGGGCACTCATTCTCGGGTTGTTAATGGTGAATCTGTGTGAATTCATGCTCTGACTGAGTGTCTGCCCTGTTTCCCCCACATAGAGGCCTGTGGTAGGACATTGCATACACATAATCAGAAACACCACATTGCTAGACCTGCAGGAAAATGTCCCTCTAATTCTGTGCACCTGCTGGGACTGTGGGACAGGTACACTGTCAGCAGTGTGGATGCGCCTGCAAGTCTTGCACCTGTTCTGCAGGCAGGGTGTAACTGTATAAAAGGCGTTACCCTTTGTAACGCCTTATCTATATGCAATTTTTATCGGTATTGTTGCATTTGTGCAATTCTCCCTATGTGTTATACTGTGGCTTTTTGCATGCTGGTGTGAAATAGTACCTAGAGCATTTGCTCATTAATTTCCGGCACCTGTTATA
Source organism: Phyllomedusa bahiana (assembly GCA_025379985.1). NCBI lineage: Eukaryota > Metazoa > Chordata > Amphibia > Anura > Hylidae > Phyllomedusa > Phyllomedusa bahiana. The sequence continues at coordinate 121,982 of JAODAL010007797.1, read as the reverse complement.
TCTTTTCCCATGTAGCACAAGGGCCAGAGATGCATGCTAATGGGATTCAGTGTATCTCCCAGCCATTGAGCTTTAAGTGTAGCTTTGTAGTTTTTTGGTAATTTATGTCCCATTTTTCTGAGGCAGGGTGAGGTGCCATTTTCTGTTGGGGCCTTCAGGGCGCTCCGGACAAAAACAGACAGTTTTATATATTTAAAGTTTTGCTGTTGAGAACACACATGTATGTGTGTATCTTACTGTATATCTAAGCCAATACCTTTTTAAGTGCAGCCCAGCCCTGGTTATAAATAAACACACATGTATGATGGGTTCAGGTTGCTATCAGAATGTAATGTGATAAAATTAATTAATGTATTTATCAGTGATCTATCTTTTTAGATATTCAAATAAGCACAAGAAAAAACAACTAGGACTCCAGTGCCAACTATTGGAAGTAGTGTTCTATAACGTCACATTTGCCATGAAACATCCGATTCACCATCTTTAGGTAGCTGTTTCGATGTGTTTGTCTTCAGTGCAGGGCAGAGTCCTGGTTGGCTTGGTGAGAGGCTATAGAAGTAGCTTAATTGGATGCTTCTTGTGTTGCCGTAGTCTTAGCTCTTTTTCCTTGAGCTTATTTGAATACTTCAATTTTAGTGAGCAGTCATAGCTTGTAAGTCTCCACACACCTTTATGGTGCCTTTCTCCAATGAGGAACACTACCCCTTTACAGGGCAGGTATGAAAGTGAAGTATTGCACCAGGTCTATGAACCTTTGATAGGTCACTGTTGGCAAAACTCTGAGATTTCCATTATTAAAAATGTTGGTAATAATTCTTTAGTAATGTTATAATAATGTTTTTTTATCTAAAACTTATGTGAAGGTTCCAAAATATTTTTCTTTCATTGGCCCACTAAGACTTTGTGATTTGTAGCAGTCTCTTTGTCTTTTCCATGACATACCAAATTATTCCTAGACGTTCTGGCCAACTGTGAGACATTAGAGATGTCAGACAATATTGTCATTCAAGAACAAGAACACATGCTCCATTCATTTACAACTGCCTCATGTTCCGCTTTAACTTGATTATATGTAAGAGGTTGAGTGTACAGAATTTATTACCATCATCCTGCATCAAAATACTTGATTGCATGCTCTGCCTATATATACTGTATAAGTACCATTGTAACAGTGCATGAAGGAGAGTCAAGCAAAGTCTATACTTCAGACCATGTTTATATACATTATTGGATATATTCATATGTATTTATGTACATGGAAACTCATTAAAGCTGTCTTGAGATTTGAGACCTGAAATACCTAGACATTATTTAGAAGCAATCTCTGTTTAAAAGCTGATAAAACATAGCTTATTTTAAAGTGAATTTCTTTATAATCTTTTTTGTTTTTATTACTATAATTCTGCTTTTGAGTGGTCGGAACTCTGTTTTTCTCAGCTACAAATCCCCTGCTTAGGCAAAGACTTTAGAGATATGCTGGTTGCCAGCCACCTCTAGAGGAAGCATTGAAGCTTAGTGCATGCTCTGTCATTACTGAGTTTAATGTATAGCAATTGAGTTTAACATGTCCATACAGGGGAAATAGAGCTTTGTAACTAGCCATTATAAAATTATTATTGTTAATAAAATATTTGATATATAATTAATAAATATAGATTAAAAATGTCATCCAGTAGTGAACATTGACTTAATGGGCGACATGTATGAACGAGGCTGCGCCAGAATTCTGGCCTCAAAAAGCCGTAGTAGACCAGTTCTATAGATGTATGAACAGGTGCACTCCAAACTTTGGCGTGATAAGTGCCTCGGTACCGCGCCAAAGACACTTTTTAGCAAAGTTTTGGGGCGTTCTGGGGGCGTGTCCTACCACCGTAGTAGAAGTAGATACATTTATGATTCTCTGATGCCAAAGCTAGGTCCAGAACAGTTAGAACAGCCAGACCAGGTTAAAGGTGATCTGCCTGAGCCTGAGTTGTCATACTGGCACTATACTGCGCCTGTATGTTCGAACTGCAGAAGAACAGGGTCATACATTCCGGCGCAGTCTATACTACCGATTCAGAACTAAGCGATCTGAACAGTCTAAGCGATTCAGAACTGGTCTATCAGCGCCAGAATTCATACATGTGACCCAATGTGTTTCTCATAATGGGAAATTTCATGTGATAAACAAATAAAATTGATTGTTGTTCCTTATTAGACAAACAAAAACATTGGTAATGGATCATATTTCAGCTTTTACATTTCTGATGCTAAAAAGAGTAATGACAGCAGATGATCATGAAGCAAAAATATATTACAAAGTGTAGTGCTCCCTCAAGTTACAATGGATGCAGCATGCAATATTTTCACTATACAATGGTCTTGTTTAGGACATTGTATGTTGAGACGACACAACGTATAATGACACAGACACTACTGATCTGTTGTTCATGTGATTTACTGATAGACCCAATCAATTATCATTTTACTTGTAAAACATCTATATTAGTGAAGTACATGCAGTGATTGGCGGTCTAATAGCGCTTCTCTACAGTACATAGCAGTACTACATGTACTACATGTGCCAGAATGAACGGCTCCTTTAGGCAAATGAGGAATTTAACATAGCACAGAGGCTAAGTGGAGGTCCATAGATGTATCAGGTCCAGAGGGGGAGATTTTCACCAGAGATATCTACTGCTTTTGGTCTGTGTGGCCAAACATTCCAGTGTAGCAGGGTAGTTTATAGACTAAAAAAATAAAAACCCTGCCTTTTCCCTACCCTACTCAAAAAGTGTTTCACACTCCCTATTTCACCCTGTCGATCAATAAATAATGGACAAGAGGAAATGACTACAGTTTATGTCAAAGTATTCCAAGAAATCAAAATTATTCTAAAAAGTCAGAAAAATCCTAAACGTGTTACATCTGTTGAAATACAGACTCCTCAGTGGGTATAAGAACAATCATATATAGCAGAATGACAATATAAAAGATATATGTCAATAAAGTGCATATAGATAAATATATATAGGTATGGAAGATATATGGCCACCCATCAGGAAAGTGTAATCACACTTTATACCAACTTACCTACTGCGGGGCTGTGTACCTATCTGTTTGGGGAAACTATATACCAACCTTTCTACTGGGGAACCCTATGTACCTACCTATTGGGGTTGCGTTATATACCTACCTACTTGGCGGACCCTATCTTTCAGCCTATCTACTGGGGGACCCTATATACCTACCTACTGAAGGGAACCCTATACTGAAGCTGGACTTAACTTACATAATAGTAAGGGTTTGCCCACTTATCTGCAATTTTTTGGTCTAAACTCCTAAAAAGGGTGTCTACAATCTGGTCTATTTTGGGGGATGCCTACTATAAAGTATGTCCCTAACTAGTGGTGGCACAAATTGGGTCCCTATAATCGGCTAGGAGTACTTTAAAAGAGAATGACTCTCATCAGAAAGTTCCTAAATGTAACTGGAATGTAATAACTTATATTGATGCAAAACCTGTGTACAACCTCTATCTACTGTCATGGTTCATGCCGCGGTCCCTACCTGGGACCGTCGGCATGTCCATGTTTGCCTTGTCCCCGATTGGGGGTCGCGGCAGCCTGTGTCCCCACTGCTAGTACTCTTAACCCCCGTGGGGGTATCCTGTCCCTGCTGCTCAACAACCCTCGCTCCTGCTTTCTGGCATCCTGTGTACGCGCTGCACGTGGCTCTGCTCTCTATTTAAAGGAAGAACAGTGTCCCACTTACCTGGCCAGTGACAATTAACCACCTGGGAAATAAGGAACTTCCTGTCCTAGCTCCAGTTCATTGTGTTGTTCATTAGAGCTCCTGACCTGCTCCTGGGATCTGCTGTTTCAGAGTTAACCTCTGAGATTCCTGATTCAGGGGCCCGACCTTTTTTTTTTGTTACCGCTGATTTGCACCTGTTATTCCTGTTTTTTCCCTTTCTTTTTGAAACCTTTAAAATATACCTCTATTACCGGGGGGTTCCCCGCAGTAAAATCTTTTCCCGGGCCTTTGGTGGGGGCTCCGGTAAACCCGGGGGGGCCCCCTTTAAATTTCCCGCTCCCCGCCATGGTCCCCCCAACTCACCATTTTCACCCACAGTGATCACATGGATCCAAAAAATAATAAAAATTTTAATAATAAAAAAAAATAAAAATTTTTATTTCTATAGGGGCCAACATTTCCGCAGCCCCCTTTACAAATTCAAGGTAAACATACATTTTTTTAAACCTTTAAAAGGGTACTTACAAAATGAGACACAAGGGTGGGGGCCCCCTGCTCTGAGAGTTTAACAATCTATTAGGGTGTTTGGGGTTTAAACAAAACGGTAAAAAAGTGCCAAGTTTACAAGGGTCCGGCCCTTTTTTCAAAAATAGGGGTGGTTTACATAAAAATGGATGAACCTCCCAAACCCAGACTGTACATCTAATACAAATTTAGTCCCGGTGATTTCCCCAAGAAAGGGAGTGACAGATTTTGTGTGAAAAGCATTGGGGACCCTTGGGGGGGGCCAGCCCGGGAAGAAGATGTTTTTTCCCAGGCCCCCTTTTAAAAAACTGTGGGGGTTGGATTGTCCCTATCGCCCGGGGTAGCATTTTTCCCAGAAAAATTGGTGCCGAAACGGTGAAATTTTGTAGGCGGGCATGGGAGGGGGGGGGGGGATGTTTGGGGAATGTAGTCTGATATCACCCCAAAAAGGAAGGGGAGAGCAGGGGTAGGGCGGTAGCCCAAGAAAAGGGAAAGGAGATGTGGGGAAAACAGCGCTGTGGAGAGTTTTAATGGGGGAGAGTTTGATTTTAAAACTTTACCTGTACTAAAGGGGCAACCCATGCATGACTGACACGGGGTAAGGCATCAGTATAGGGGCGGGAGAGAAAGACAACCGGGCTCTGCATTCGGGCCCAGATTGAGAGGGAGATTTTTTCCAGAGGGGGGGACCATAAAAAAGGAGGCAGTATCAAACGAAAAAGGAAAAAGGCAGTAATGAGAGTTTGAGCCCTTTTCCCACAGTGAAAAAAGGGAAACTTTTTTGGAGATTTTTTCCTTGATTTTCGGGTGACAGGAGCGGGCAAGGGTTTGGGATAAAAGGGGAAAGGCAGATCAGAATAAAATAAAACCCCTAGAAAAGCGGGCCTCTGCCTGGGAGAAAGGGTGGTACCACATCCCAGAAACAAAAAGCGGGGGGGGGGGGGTTTGGTTATAAAAAGGCGAAAAAGACAAGAAGTTCAGTCTTATGGGGTTTATTTTTCAGATGGAGAAGGAAAGAAGCAAGACACGGACAAAACATCCCAGGGTTTTGTAGCAAGGCGGGAGTGATGTCACGGGAGGGGGTGTATAAGGGGGTTGTCATAAACAAAGAGATGGAAACGGAACCCAAACCCTACTGATGGTTTGTCCAAGGGGGGCTGTGTCCCAATGAAAAAGGAGAGGACCTAGAACTGAACCCTGGGGAAAAAACCCAACACAAGAGGAAGGGGAAGGGGAGGCCCAAAACCAAAAAGAACACTAAAAGGAGCGGTCAGAGAGGTGGGACGAAACCAAGCAAAAGCGGTGTCCGGGGGCCCAAATGGTGCGAGCATGCTAAAGGAGAATTTGGGGTGATCCACAGTGCCAAAAGCTGCAAGAGATCCAAGAAAAGCAGCAAGGAGTATTCCCCCTGAGTTTTTTGCTGTTGGGAGGTTTTTTGGGGTTTTTTAACAAAGGGCAATTTCCGTGGGTGTGGGGTGGGAAAAACCTGATTGCAGGGGGCCCAACAGGATTTAAGCAGAGAGATATGGATTAGCGAGGGGGAGACCAAGCGTTCCCAGGAGTTTAGAGATAAGGGGCCCAGGTTAGAGACGGGTGGGATTTTATAAAGCACAGGGGGGGCCAGAAGGGTTTTTTTTTAGAAAAGGGGTTATAGGGCGTTTTAAAGGGAAAATGGAAAGATCCCATTGGAGAGAGAGGGGTTTAAACAGAAAGCATAAGGTGAGAGAGGACAGTTTGAGAAATAGACTGGACAAAGGAGGTTTGGAATGGAGTCAGTAAGCGTTTGGGGGGGCGAGCAGACGGAGAAGCCTGGACACTTTTCCCTCTTCGCGGAAAAAAGGTGGCTCAGTAGTTAGGGGACGGGGCGGGAGGGACAGGATGGGTATTTTTTTGGGGATTGTGATGTGATTTTTCCCAAAAAAATTTTTTAAATTTTTTGTTTTTGGGAAAGTAGGGGCCAGGCCCTTCCCCCAAAATGGGTCATGACCGACCCTGACCTTTAGGCCTTGGGAGGAGGGGAAGGGTTTCCAAAAAAGGGCTTTTGGGGTTGTTGTTTAGTGGGAGTTTGAGGGGTAAAATTATTTTTTTTTTGGGCGCAGTAAAGGGGCAATGTGATAAGTCCTGAGCATGTTTTGTAAGGGAGAAAGCCCTGCAGGTAGTTTTGACTTTCCCCACAGCCCCCTCAGCACACCTGAACATCGCGGGAAAAACGAGTCTGAGGTGTGGCCAAGGCTGCGGACGTCTGACTCTGGTGAGTCCATACATGTTAACCGACAATTACAGAATGAACTGGCCTCGATCACTTTGTTACCTTTTACTTATTATTTACGTTAGTGGAAATAGTGGTTTTTGGTGACAGTTTTTTATTCCCGTAATAATTGCTGGGAAAATTCAGTCTCTTTTAAAGGGGTTTAAAATTTTGGGCATGATAAGGTATTAAATTTTCTTGTATATTTTTTTGTTTTTTGTAAAAATTGGGCTTGATATAATTTAAAAAGGTCCCTCGAAGGGGATACACTCCAAAAAGGGGTAGCCAGGGTTTCGAACTCAGCAAACGCAGCATGGAAAAAACGCTTTTAATTGTTCCCCGCCGCCTACTATGGATTGCCATCACCACTAATCCCCAAGTAACCCAAATTGTTTTCCATTGGAGTCTATAATTTTGGGACTTTTTTAAAAAATGTTTATACCTTTTTTCAACATTTTTATCTGCATCGCCTTTTTGACTATGAATCGAAGGGTTTAAGATCCCCCCATATAGAAGACGGGACCTGCGGGGACCCAAAATTTTTACAAACTACAGTTATTTTAAAATTTAAAAAAAAAAAAAAAAAAAAAAAAAATTTATTTTGGGCCCTAAAATAAAAGATGGAATTTAATTTAGTATATGCCCAGCGAATGTGACCCACACTTTAGAACAAGTGCGTTTATAAAACGCCTTTGTGAGAAAACTTTTAAGCTTTTAGGTATTAAAAAGGGGCCCAAAAAAAAAAAACAAGGGGGATTGGGGGAGGGGGGAGAAGGAAAAATTTTCCCGCCTGAATTGGGTCACTCAATAGATCAAATTTTGTCCTGTTAACACAGTAAAAATTTCGGATAAATTTTCTTGGGAGAACCCTTTATTTTTGCAAAGAAACAAAAATTCAGCATGATACACATATGACATGGGGAATTTTCAAAGGGGCAGTTTCTTTTAAATTCAATTTACAATGCCATCCAGATGTTTCCCATTCTTGTTCATAAAACTTAGAATGCAAGTCTGTTATTTTACAATGGCGTTTTTGCTTTTGCTTAACTATAACTCAACTAGAAAGCTTTACATGTTCACTGCCAGCAAAAGAGCCAGGACATACGAGCATCCTAATAACGGATTTCTATACAGATCGACTTTTTGATTTAATTTTGCTTTTTAACCCTCCCCAAAAAGGTAATTTGTTTTTTAAAATGGGTCATTGCAGTTGCCCAAAATTTTGGGTACTTTAATTTGGACCAAGAAATATTTTTAGTTTTTTTTTACTTCATTGTTTATATAGTTTCTTACTTGAATTACCCAAGAGAGTTAATAGGCCCTTTTTTGTAAACCTCTATCAAGTTTTTTAAAAAACAACTCATTTTGGCCCCCCATTCATATCTTTTTCCCGCCTTTTTATTGGGAAACCTTTTTAAAAAGTTTGCCTGACGTATACGCAGTGGGGGCCCAAAGGGTCTACAGGGGAAACTTTATGAAGGCCCGGGGTGCCTGGGGGCCAACAATTAAGTTAATTCTTGGGCCCCCAGTGTTTTTGATTCTTGAACCCACCCCAAAGGAAATTTTTAAACTTGGGGCCCCCATTTGGGGATTAATCTTGGGGGCCCCCCAGTGGGGTTTATTCCTGGGGCCCAAACCCGTTTGGGGTTGAAAAAATTGGGCCCACCAGGGGGGGTTAACTTGGGGGCCCCTCAATGGAAATTTATTTTTTTTTCCCCTCCTACAGCTAAATGAAAATTTACGGGCCCTACTGCACAAGGGCTCTTTCTTTTTGCCTCTGTTTCTCTTCTTTTTAAAAATTTTAAAACAGAAACCCAAAGTCGCTTTCATACCGATGTCTATCTTTTATAAAACCCCCAAAAAATTAAATTTTTTGGGGCCCCTTTGAAGATGGTCCCCCCTACCTTTTTTTTGTTGTAGCAAATAAAAAACACAGAAACTTAAACAAAAAAAAGTGTTTAACAGCGAAAATTCCCTTCCCTTTAAGAAACGAGTCATTCAATAAGAAAAATTTTTTAATTCATGGGGGTATGTTTTTTTTTTTTACTTCAAGGGAAAAAAAAACATATAGAATCTCTTTAGTTATGTAAAAGGGAAATTTTTGGACCATAAAAATTAACAAAGCCCCCCTTTTTTGGGCCCTTTTTTTCCATGCCCAAAGTTAAAATAATTTCCTTTTTTAAAGGGAAGTTTTTATTACTCCCCCGATCGTGACAAAATGCAATACACCTGAAAACTCACCAAACCTGTTAAAATGAGAAAAGTGCCCAAAACATCCATGAAACATATGCATTGACTATTCAGATAGTGATTGTTCTTTCCCTTGATTCCTTTTTTTTATAAGGTGTAAAAAACCCCTTTAAACAGATTGTGATTTCACCATGGGTTTTCCCAAAAAGAAACTCGGGACTGGTTTAAACCCGCCTAAACAAAAGTTCCTACTTCAAATACATTCATTCCAATCTTTTTGGGCCCCAAAAAATGTTAAGGGAGTGTTTCAATAAACCCTTTCCCGGGTTTTCTAAATTTATTTTGCACATAGGATATGTATGAGCAGGATGTTTTCTATAGTGGAAAATAGTAAGAGTATTGGAGATGCCATCACTTGGAGGTCCATTATCCTGTTAACCTTGATTTATGATATCAGTTAATGGCAAGAGTCCTCCTAAGCTTCCTCAAACAAAAAGGGTGTAAAACCCAAACCCAAATGCGTCCCCTCCTCTGTAAAGGGGGTTTAAAACCATGCAAATTACCTAATTTTAGTTATTCCCTTCTTCTTAAATGATAATTTTAAAGATGAACCCCGACTTCCCTTTCCAAAAGCGTTTTTTTTGAAAGCTGTTCCAATGTACTTTAAAAATGTAAAATTTTTAAAGCTTTATGTGTTTTATTGTGTTTTAAAGCTGTTCTGTTTGTTTGACCTGTTTTATTTTGAAGCCTTTTCTGTTACTAATTGCTGTGTTGCTACCGTCCCCGTTTTGTAATGGCAATGGGAATTCTGCTCATGTTTACCTTTTGTCACCTAAAATCCCTCACTCGGGAAAGAAAGGGTTTCCCCCTTTGGGAAACCCGTTTAAAGTCATTGAGAATGGCTTAGCACTAATAATGTTTTGCTGCATCCACTGGGCAAGGAAGGTCAATATTTACACACACACACACCTTGTTTTGGTGCCATATTGGATTGGGCTCAGAGCGGTCTTAACAGAATTGGGGGTCCCTGGGCATAGCACTGCAGTGGGTCTTGCCCAAAAAACATGAAAATCCCCCACCCTTTGGGCCAAAGCCTCAGCCCCCCCGACAACACACCCCACCTTTTGGCCCGGACACCGGCATCCTGCAGCCACCCAAAATATCCGGGAGGGCAGGGACCTTTGGGCCCTTTTTTCTACCATGGTTTTTATTTGTTTGCACATCCTAAAAACACACAAACAATTAAATAAGCGAAGCCAACCAAGAGATCCAGGGTATGTTCCTTTTATTCCTGGGACATACATACACCACTTGGAGCCCCTATACTTGTGGGACCCTCAGGCAACTGCCTGGTATGCCCAATGCAAAAGGTGGCCCTGATTGGGGCACAGGTAATGGTAGCAGTAGCAGTGCTGAATATAGCAGTAGTGACAACACAAAAGAATACATCAGATGGACTACTAGGAAATATAGCACAAGGGAAGATTGCCAGTAGCACCAGAGGGCCGGACCCCAAAAGCTCTGCCCCATCTCAGCACATGCTTGATCCAATTGGGGTCCTAAACCAAGCAATCTACCATAGATCCAAGTGAGAGACCTAATTCTTGAACCCCAAAAAGGGAGGATTTCCCTCCCTTGGGAAATTGAGCACATGGAGATTACTGGGCAGGTGCTATTTTTGGGGTAGAAACCATGACTTATTGAATATGAAACAAGATATGTCTTGAACTCTCTAAGAGGCAGTAGTTTTCTTGAAAATATCTGTATACTGTTAATTTTAGACTGCAAGATGATCACCTATAGGACAGGCCTGGAGCTGGGTTTGGACCAAAGCACTCAGCCCTGGATACATAAAGTACTGGCTCCTGCGGCATCCCCTTTCTATGATGGCACTAACATGTAACAATTGTGTGCATTAAAGGGGTTTTGCCACCAAAGACATTTATCAGCTATCTACAAGATTGTTAATAAATGTCTGATTGGAGAGTTGATAAATGTAGATTACTGACAGTCCAACCGCTAGGTCCCCCACCAACTTCTAAAATTGGGGGTCCCTAGTCCCCTGACCTTGTGCAGTGAGGAAGTCTTCGAATGGAGCAGTAACTGAACATTCTCTTCTCAAAGTCTATGGGATTAACAGAGATAGCGGAGTCAGTCGGCTATCTCCATCGATCTCATAGACTTTAAATAGAGCAGCACTTCAGCCACTGCCCTGTTCAAAGACTTTCTTGCTGTGTGAGCACAGTGAGGAGGGACATGAGACGCTGGGCCCCCATTTTAGCAGTCGGTGGGGGTCCTTGTTTTGGGACTGTCAGTAATCAACATGTATCACCTAGGTGACAAATGTCTTTGGTGGCAGAACTCGTCTAAAACTGTTGTGCAAGAACCACCAAGTATATATGATAAAAGACAACACACAAGTTTGCATTCAGCTTGGTCTACATCAAATATTTTACCTGCCAGCTGGTTAATGTTGTCCGAACCATGGCATGAAATATCTGCAGCTTTCTATGCCTCAGTAACGTCTTCCTATACCTGGCTCAGTTTTACAGCATGTTATAATCTGAAACATGTAGCATTTCAGTGTAAAACCCACATTACTGAGACATGGAAACCTGCGGCTACTTCATGCTTTTCTTGGTTCAGGCAGTATAAACTAGCTGACAGGTTCCCCTTAAGGGGGAGCAGTACCATATTACTGCCCCTGGGTTTCTTGGGGTCAGGAGTTAGGTTACAGTCTTACCAATATAACCTCCTCCCCCCAATTACATTACATATCTGGAAAGTGAAATAAAAACTAATTTCATAGCCTGGTACTTTTTTATGGGTCACTTTTGTCTCATGCATACGTTTGCAAGTTAATTATACATGCACATAAAGACTTGCTGTAGACACATACACATCAATGCTTGATAAAGCTTATTACAAGCTGAAACGTTGCACTTTTTGGATATGCACACACTGTGATTAAAAAGCTTGGAGATACCATAAATAACCATGAAGTAAGTAACACTGTACCATTTGTGTTTCCTTTTACAACACATGAAAGTGGTTTTGAGAGAGACAGGGGGCCTCCAAAGTATTTTACATTCTAGGTTATTAATGTCATGTTTAGAGACTAAGTAAGAAACGGGTTAATGAATGTTGTCTGTGACCTTTACTAGGGTTCCTGTCTAGTGACAAGGACTTTTGTTTAGTTATCCAACATTTCCTATCAATAGCCAACAGACCAAATATATAATATTTGACCCCTGCATTAACTTGATTACAACTTGGGTGTTCAGCACATAAAATACTTCTTTATCCCTAAGAATCAAATCAATATTTATTGGTCAAGAGACAACAAGATGTTCTTAGTTTTCACTGGGGGTCAGTGTTAAACCAGCTTGTGTCCTTGATTTATAACTGGGCAGGAAGACATCCAGTCTGTCTAGAGTCAGTCCAGCATCTAGCCGATATGACAGAATGTCACTTATTGGGAAATTCAATTAATTTAGATTTAGGGAGTACAAGACAGGCTGCATGTCTCCTTTTAAAGTGGAGCTACCGGTCAGGTTATTTTTAGAAACAGAGAAGAAAGGTTTCATTGTCTTGATTGAAATAACGTTTAACGGCATCAAAAATAGCAACTAACAGCTAAGTGGATATTGGTGGCAGATACATTATAATAATAGAAAGAAAAAATGTTTACAACCTGGCAAATTATTTATATATGCCATTGCTTTATGCTAGGCAGAATAGAAATCCCAAAGATTTATCCATGTAATCGCCCACCCAATCACCAAATCCCAGGATTCCATTGGGGGGGTTTCCCCTCCCCAATGGCAAAACGGCCCTGCATAGGAAATATTTCTTGGGCCCATGTATATTTATTTTAAGAAAAATCCCTCTTCTAGCCCCATTTTTTATTCCAGGGTTTAGCACATAGGGTACTTCTTTATATAGGAGGCAAAGCTGATCATGACACTACTTTTTGAAGTGTTATGTAGCCAAGAAAACAAGCAGAAGAAAATTTGGGTATGTTTTGGGTAGACTTTTTTCTTGGGCTCATTTAATAAGCTTTGAAAAAAAATCTGTCATAATAAAATTTTGAATATTGCTCCCCCCCCAAACATGTTCACATAGAAAAAAAGTACCAGAGGTACTTTTATCAACTTCTTCTGTAACGATATAGATACAGATAGTAGGAGTTTTTAAAGAAACCTCGGACCTCCAGTTTTTTTTTCTCTGAAAGCCCTAAGATGTGCTTCTTAACACCAAAATGCATAAAAAAAGTGCCGCACAAAAACAGTGCATTGGAAAAACGTCTAAAACCGCCCATACTTAAAAAGAACCCGTCAATAGATTATGCTCCCCTTGCTGGGACAGAAACTAATGAAAACATCTGTTTCCCCCGCTGTGTCCCTTATTCTGTAAGATGCAGCAATTTTAGAGCATTTGCCCCTCAAATCTTATTCATGAGCAGGTGTTAGCCATGCCCACCAAAGGCTAGCCCCACCCACTGACAGTTATTCACATGTTTCTACCTATTCAAAGTAATAGGTTTGTCAGTTGAGGTGGGCGCGGCCAGCCTCCGATTGGCCGGGTTTGAAAAAAACTGACTCTTTGAAGGACTCTTCGAATGACTTTTCTGGCTGAAAACTGCAGATTTGAGCATTAAATACACGAAAACAACATCTTATAGAATAAGGGACACAGCGCTGGAAACAGCAGGTCTGACACTGGCTTGTTCTGCCCTCAGCAAGGGGGGCATAATCTATGTGACAGGTTCTCTTTAAAAGTAATGGCCCCCCTCAAACCTAGAATGAAATGCTTCCTCGCCAGACCAAAATATAACTGCACAAGGTCACACAGTCGGTGACCCCAACTTCCATAGCGAATAGAGGTCTAAAGTGCTCACTCACCAGGCTGAAAGGCTCCAGCATGAGGTCACAAATAACCGAAGTGGATAGAGTCCTAAGTACTTGCCCCCGGCACCAGAATGGGTTGTCAATCCAAACTTCAACCAGGGTGCCATCTAGGTGGCCACTACATAGAGAGACCTCTGGAGGGACCCGAAAGGGTATCGCATCCTTCGATCCAACACAAATAAAGTGACACAACAGAACATACGGTGACGTGAAAATTAAATTAAATTAGTAGTTGTGTATAGTGATACTGCCCGGACATCTATGTATCATAGCTGTCAATCACCATGCCCAGCTTTGCCCAGCCATCTCATGCAAATCAGAAGCCTTTGTTTGGCTTCCTGATTGCCATAGAAGCCATCGGCACTCTGTGATTGTGATGCAGCGGTGTTGATGAAGACTAAGGGAGCTCCCTCCCTCTGTCTTTTCCTTCGCTGCTGTGTTCGCGATTGACTGCTGCAACTTTCTTTGTTGCCCATAGCAACCAATCAGAGCTTCCCTTTCATTTCAGATAGCGCTCTGTAAAAATGAAAGGGCAGCTCTGATTGGTTGCTATGGGCAACAAAGAAAGTCATACACCTGGACTGTTTTCATACATGTCCCCCTAATTAGATGGTTTTGCTCACAAATCAAATGGCTGAAAAATTGGATGTGAAGAGCAGAAGCCATGGGAAGAGCCCTGTATAAATTCAGGCACCACAGAGCTGGGTTTTTTTTTACTAGGCTCCTTTTGTAGTACCTGGTTTCTCATATGTTAACCTATCATAATAAAATATCTGCTCATGTAAATGAAAAATGAAGATATGACTGCGTGAATGTGCTTCTAACTAGTAAGGCAAAAATTTAGAAGCCTCAATAAATTTAAAACAAAAAGGTGAGGCTTTTTTTTTAACTAATAAATCTATTCTACACTTTTGCATGTACATATTGGAGCTAGAAATGTAAGTTCTTTGTGTGGAAACGTAGCTGATTGGGCTACACATACTGTACATGTTGCTGTGGGTTTTTTGGTTACATTTTTACACTAAATTCTATTTTGTGGTAACAGCATCAATGTGCTTTCACATGTCTACTTGTCCTGCTTTCCCTTCTGTTGACTTGTTTAATTCTTGTAGAGAAAGTAATATTAATCTTAATAACAATAATAACACCAATCATCTGATAAAAATCACAATAGTTTTTATTATTCACAATAGTTACAATGAGGATTTTTTTTTTTTTTTACAAATTACCAGTATTAAAATAATAAATTAAAATAATAGCAAACAGCAAATATTTGCAAAGTAAAAGGAACCTATCCATAACACAACAAATATGATAAATTTTGGCTAAATAGCTTCTGGATTTTCAAAGGAAGCCAGGACCACCCTTACCTCCTCCCCCATAGATTACAGCTGAAATCCGAGGGTTCTACCAGCAGGATACCTTATGATCTGCTTTTTTCTGCAGAACATTAGAGTATGCTGAAAAAATCATAACATGCCTTGGGTATAAGGGGAAAAGCTACAAGACTAATAAAAAACATTTAAAACAATACATAGTGCATTGTATTGACAGATTTTCTACTATGTCCCTTTAAATATATCTTTTGGTGACATTTTTTTTGGGGGGAGTGGCATTCTTTTTCTTTGACTAGAAATGCATTTTAGGGCATTTTTTCTTTCACAAATCTATTCAAGGCTCCCCATTAAAACAAAACGACTATGGACCCTCTAAAAAGTGCAGCAAAATTGATGGAAAGTGCTCAAAAATGCACTCTTTGTAATGCATTTTAACTCCTTATGCTTCCCCATGTAAACAACCTGTCACATGCTGTGTCACAGTGTAGTGAGCATAGACTTTACTTTGAATCTTCTCTATAGAAAACATCCTGACTTTGGCTTCAAAAAAGGTCAGTCTACACGGCAAGGATTTCCAGTCAGAAATTAATGCGGATTAAGATTTTAAAAAAAACTTTTGCATTCAGCATCACCAAAAATTTCACTTATGCTTCCCCATGTAAACAACCTGTCACGTGTGTTCAACAATTGTTTGTACATAAGCCCTTTACTTTGGCATCCCCCCCTTTAGGATAAACTCCTGATTTGGGGGTTTTAAAAAGGTCAGTCACACGGAAAATTTTCCCCAGTCAGAAATTAATGCGGATTAAGATTTTAAAAACTCAAAATCAGACTGTAATGCAATCCCCATAGACCTCAATTGAAAATCTGAGTTGTAGTCCACAAGACTCAGATTTTCTTGAGGCCGTATTTCAAAACAGGCGTATTTCTCCAAAAATTAGAACATGTTCAATAATCTGCTGTATTTTAGGTAGAAAAAATGCATCCCAAACATTTCTATGTCGGATTCGTGTCCAAAACCCCACAGAGATGAATGGGAAAAAAAGCTGGCTAAAATACAATTTGAAAACTGCACCAAAATACTCGTTGAACAAAGCAGTTTTAGGATTCAGAATACAACGAGTATT
Organism: Phyllomedusa bahiana; assembly: GCA_025379985.1. Lineage (NCBI taxonomy): Eukaryota > Metazoa > Chordata > Amphibia > Anura > Hylidae > Phyllomedusa > Phyllomedusa bahiana. Next base: position 105,907 of record JAODAL010007797.1, on the reverse strand, counting down.
TTGACATTTTTTGTGTGGACGTACCCTAATTAAAGAAGGTGTAAGATTTCGTAGTTAGATGGCTGATCAGTGTGCATACCGTAGAAGAGTGAAGAAATCAGGCGATACCTTTTAGAGGCTAATGCTAGATCCACACAGCAATTTGAAAATGCCACCCAAAATCCGATAGAATTTTCAAAATGCTTGACCATCAATTTTTTGTGCGGTTTTCAGCAGTTGGATTTCGGTTTCCTGGCGGCCCAGTACAATAGAGCTGTAGGAATCAGACATTGGTCCCGTGGAATATACAACATGTTCTATATTCCGCTGGTGAGTTTTCGTTTTAGAAAAAAAGTAAAAAAAACCGTGCTGTATAGACTGCAGCACAGATTTTCTATTGAGGGCTACATAGCACAGGGTACGGTTGTTTTTTCAGCGGATTCAAAATACTGAATCCATTGAAAAACCGACTAAAATCCTGTGCTGTGTAGACACAGCCTAACTGAGTATATTTGATTGTAAGCTTTCAAGAGTACTAGCTCTTGTCATCAGACATGATGTCAAGTCAATTAGCTTCTGAAAGGTATCGCCTGATTTCTTCACTCTACTATTGCTTTCTATGGCTAACATGGTACAACATTATATGGGCATTCCACAGACAAACTGTTGTTTTAATTGATTTTATCACGTTTATACACACACTGCTTTTATGAGTATCCAAATAAAGATCTACTTGGATTATTTGAGCTCAAGTTGTCTGCACTATTTTTGTCCCTTTTTAGGTTTTTTAGGCATTCTAAACACAGAGTACAGAAATAAATGAGAAAATCCAGCTATGGCTATGTCTTCACAGCATAGGTTTTGGGTCGGATTTTCAGCGGATTCAGTATTAAGAATCCGCCGAAAATCCCACCGTAACCTATGCTGTGTAGCCCTTCATAGAAAATCCATACTGTAGTCCACTGGGCCGCCAGGCATCCAAAAGCCGACTGCCAGTTTTTGTGGAAAAAATATGCAAAAAACTGGCGGTGCGGCGCGTCCAGCAATGTGAAAATGCCATCAAATTTTGGACGGCATTTTCACTTTGCTGTGTGGACTCAGCCTACAGGCTTCATTTAACTACTGTGTAGCAGCCGGAGTTCCTCTCCCATGTTAATACATTATACTGCTAGCAGCGTGTATCAGTCACACAGTGCCATCTTGTGGTGCTGCTTTAAAACACTGTAGTTACAAATGTAATTTGTAAATGGAATTTGAAATTTTGCAACCTTTGGTTAAGTCTGTGCCTAAGGGGATAAACAGAATTCATTGAGCCTTATAGCAAAATGAGTTGAATCCCTACTACCTGTTTACAGACAACTGACACAGCAGTATAAGTAATAACGAATTAAAAGTATCAATGATAGCACCACATATCAGAGAAGTCACATAGTAGTGCTTGATAGCAGAGAACCACAAACTTGTTATTCCTTACCAAAAGTTACAGTGTTCTTGCACCTGTATCGCCCCTCAACCTCTGGACTCCACAGCAGCTGATAAAGCTGATGGGACTAGAGTTCACATATTTCCGTGTCAGCTGTTTTGTAAGTACATACAGTACACATTGGTATATAGAACAAAGTAAAATTTCTTAACATCTTAAATGCCAACATTAGTTGCAATGATTGGGACCTGTGGCTGTTCCTCCCTTTCCCCTTGAGATAACAATTCCACAGTATCTTTTCTTTAATTATGTTGTGTGGTTCTTCGGTTATTCCTCCTCAAAATTCACTACCAGTCTGTCAGCTGTTACCAATAAAGGATGTGTCTCTGCCCAGACTGACATTATCCAATCATTGCTTACTGTGTCAGTGTGTGCGGGGATACACCCCTTTGTAAACTGGAATTAGAAAACCCATTTGACTGATTCAGTAATACATTTCTAGAAGGAATAACAGAGGAACAGCACAACACAGAGTTATAAGATAAGATGATCCAGAACTGTTATATCATGGGGATTTACTAAAACATTTTTTATATAGAAATAGCCACGTATATTCAAAGACTATACCCCAAATATTCAAGCACCATTCACAGGTCTCTGTACCTGTATGAATCCAGTCCAAGGTATATCAAATGGGCTATCTTTAAAACTTCACAAACTTCTTATTATAAACTCCTTAAGACAACATCCATAAGTGAGTGAAAACACGTTAATAGAAACAAGGGGTACTTAGCAATATCGCGATGTAAACATCGTTCGATCCAAGAAAGTCCATAGCTTCTAGCCCCAGCAGGAGCTTTCCTTTGAGACGCTGGGAGACCGGGCAGTTCGTGTATGTGCACGCAGCGACGTTTCGGGGAGACTCCTCCCCTTTCTCAAGCCTGCGCTCTCAGCCCCACGTCGGCACTATATGGGACTGATTGCAAACACGTGAATAACAACTTAAAACCAACACTGAATATAAAAACAATAAAAAGCTACTTTTTACAAGAATGCTTTGAGACTAAATGTCTCATTTATGCCCTTTGGAGCCATCGCATCAAGGCGATGTATCCAAAAGGCTTCTCTTTGTAGCAGCTTCCTCTTAAGCTGCCATGATTCTTGACAGTAGACTTGTTCAAGAATACACCAGCGTAATTCAGACAAGCCAGACAAGCCATGAGCCAGCGATGCTTCTCCGAAATTTCTTTTTTCTTCATCAATTTTAATATTGTCATTCTTTCTAGAGATGAATTGCCTAATCATGGATTTGTGGTCGGTTAATCTAGTCTTAATATTTCTACTTGTCTGCCCTACATAAACTTTCCGCAGGGGCATTTCAACATGTAAACAACCGAACTACTATCGCATGTATGATGCCCGTTTATCTTAATGGGATAGCCTTTCGTCGGGTGGAAATTTACTAAAACAGACATGTCAGGAGATGTCATAGGTCCATATTAGGGAATTAACAAGGAACTACATTAATAGATGTATGAAAATATTACATACAAATGATTCATATGCTATTATAACTGACCAATAAATGTTTTAAATGCCATATGCTGACAAAAACAAATTGTAAAGTGCTGTGAAATATGTTGGCGCTATAAGAGATTATTATTATAAAATCACATTATCATTACAGCATGCATAATAATTGTGCAATTTTTTGAATCAAGCTATATGTGCCGCTGCCCAGTATTTAATTGCTGCTTATGTGTGTTATATATGTGTATGACAATATGCATATAATATACAAGGAGGTATTGAGAACTAGTTGACCTTGAATAATTCTAGCGGACAAAAATAAATTGTGTTGCTATGAAAATGGGTATTAACTTTGACAAGTGCATATGATGAGTTTTATGTCATTTTGACATTGTGATTAAGAAAAGTAAACCATGTCAGGGGAAGACTGGAACTTCAGCAAAATTAAGTATCATCTTGCCATAAGTAGCTGTTTGTGAAAGGACCGTCTAGTAAAGAAAATTATAATGACTTGTCAAGCACATTAGGAGATCAATCTTATATCTTACTCAATCATTAAAACTGAGAGGCTAATTTTAAAGGTGGAAGAAAAGATGTTACAGATGAGAAGAGGCCTGGGAGACCAATTTCTGGGTCAACAAAAGAAAACATTGACAAATCCCCTAAAACACATATCATAGGAGAATATTATGGATCTCTATTAACCAAAATTTGGGCCAAAATTGTGGAAATACAGCAGGGAAAACCTCCCAAAAGCATCTTGTTTCTACAGAATAATGTGTCTGCCTACAAGACTTGTATCTTGTAAAAACCCAATATACTCAGCTTTGAAATTATCAATCATCAGCCATATTCTCCGGACTTAGCCTGGTTATTATTAAAGGGGTTTTGCCACAAAGTAATATTGACGTGGGAAGCTTGCAAATGAAATAAACATTTTCACCATTCATTATCATTAAAAATTCTGCACCGTTTTTGTCTTAGTTGCTCCTTTAGTGAACCATTGTTTACAGCTTATCTTCAGGGGATACGACCAGGTCTGAGAGCTCCTCAGTCCTGGCCAGACATGCTCAGACATCACCTCTCCTTTCAAGCAGCTACTGAGTGTTCAACCCCAGGAGCTGTCATTCTACTCCTGTCCTCTGTACTCCTTAGTAATTAGTCAAACAGTGCAAATAAATAAAAAAGAAACCTCAATGAGGTATGTGCATTGATAAAGAGAAAAAAAAACACAGGTTTGGTTCCTGCAGGGATTTGAACCTAACACCCTTGTGTCTGAAGGTAAAAACTTTACCTCTCAGCTACTCACAATGTTTTATATAGACAGACCTTTCTTTGACTACAGAGAGGAAAGGCATGGTGATGTCATCCTGCTGAGTCACATGATATGCAATTCAAACAAATCACACACGCCCCCTTCTGAGCACACAGAGCTGAAGAGTTGGATACAGGAGGTATGAAATGAGATCGTGGCAAAACCCCTTTAAAGCCTGATCTGATTTATTATTTCTTTCCGGAGCTCAAACAATCATTTCACGGCTGAACATTTATGACAAACATGATGGTTCTTGATGCTGTGAAGTTGTCGTTAGCAGAGCAAGATAATTTTTCCTAAAAAGTTAGAATGACTTTTCGATCTATGGCTTGAATGTATAGAGATGACAGGTGATTACATTGGATTAAGTAGTATTACTTTGAAAGCGCATTTTTTGTATAATAGGCCAACAATACATCAATACCTCCTTGTACTATAGCCCATATCATTATATATATGTTTGTATTGTATGCTTTATTATGGTTTGGTAATTGATCTGATACATCTTTCTCTGCTTTACCTTTCTACCTGTGCTGCATTGTATGTCTGTTGTCTTTCCATCCTGTCCTTAATTTTAGGTGCCGGTTCTGTTTTTTTGCTTCATGGCAATTCCTCCCCAACAGCAAGTGTGCTGCAGCAGAACCATGTGATTGCAAGTGAGTGATTTAAAGAGTGCAGTTGCCATCTGGGCTGGATATCCTGTAAGCTGCTTTACTGGCAGTTTTTTTTATTTACTGTCACACGCTACAGTATATGCCTATTGGTGTAAAATGTAAATGATAGCTTATACCATAACATGATTCAGGCAACTAACATAAATCAATCAGGTATTTATTACAGTAGTGTTCCCCAACTCCGGTCCTCAAGGCCCACCAACAGGTCATGTTTTCAGGATCTCCCACAGAATGCACTGACCATAATTATATCACCTGTGCAACACTGAGGAAAGCCAGAAAACTTGACATGTTGGTGGATCTTAAGAACTGGAGTTGGGGACCCCTGTATTACAGCATCAAACACTAATTGATTCAATTACTCACAATTGTTACTACATATGATGATCTCCCACCATTCTTACTAATGTAAACCATGCACCAAACTGATCCCAGTGGCTCATGTTGTATGAATCTGGTGCATGGTTAGACACTTTTGAATAACTGCTTACCACTTAGTAATTGTCTTAGTTTGTACCAATAATTTGGCGCATTTCTGGCGCACTGCGTCGCTTTTTAAGCCAATCCTTTCCTCCTCTTGTGAAACCATGACTCTTGGTTCGATATGTCACGAAATTGTCTAAAAACTGTTTAAGATACAAAATAAATGTGGTGTAAGACATGTATGCCAGTATTTTGGGGCCAACTGCACCAGATTTCCAGTGCAATTGAAATACTAAGGGTGACATGTATGAAAGGGTTTTTCACCCTTTTCTGGCGTACAATGCACGTAACTGAGCAGTCTACATTTAATAACCCACTGATGATGTTGTTCAGATTTTAAAAAATTTAATTTTGACTACATTAAATTTAAAATGTATTTTTGCTGCTCTCTACATACAGCAAGAGCCAGCACAGTACAGGTATTGTGGGATCTGTGGTCCTCCAAGCAGGATCACTCCCATGGTTTCTATTCACTGACATGCTATTCTAATGACGTCTCTTATTTCCAGCCTGTCTATAACCTTTATACATGATAGGCGCATTACTTATGCGGCTAAGTTCCGTAATGTTCCAAACACATAGGCGAAGCGTGATGAACTTTACACACCATTTATGAACGCACAAAAATCACTTTCATACATCAGGCACATTATACTCTGAAAATGAGACTTGACTCTTCACTTTGCCACGTCTGCGTTCATACATGTCACCCTTAATGTTCTAAAATGTTTTTAGGCCCTATACATAACTCGTTTTAGCAGCACATTTGCAGTATCTGTCAGGATACTGTAAAAATGTATCTAGACTGATACTGTGATGGGGATGCAATGAGGCCATAGACTTCTATAGAGCAAAGTTAGTCCTAATTGGTCTATGTTTTCCCTATTTAGCGAACATACACTGTTTCTGAATCCGACAAAGCATGTTACATCGGTATCTCAGTGTTCAGTATTGAAGGTTCTGTTCCCCAAAAGTCATGTGCTGTGTCAGGAAATATAATGCTCTGTCCACACATGTTTGTCCCGCATTTTTCTAATTTCTAGTGTACCACAAAATAATACAGCTATACATTAATCAAATACAACTTTGGGTTGGAAAGACCAACTAAAATCTTTACACCGTGACCAAATACTGCTAGCACATAGTAAATAATACCACCCTACAGTAACTGAAAAAAAGCTAAAAACAACAAATAATACCGCCATCACTCTGAAAGAATTTATCACACTGCACAACATACAAAAGAATGCAATACTGGTCAGTGCATTCACAGGCAGAATAAGCAGTTAAATCCAATGACCAACACATTGGGGACGGGGGGGTCGGGGGCCCCGGGGGAATTTTGATCTGGGGGGCCCCACCCACTGACAAAAAAAATCCCGGGCCCCGGGCCCAAAAAGCGCCCATTTACCACATAACAGGTGCAAAAGAACGTATTGTGTAGACAAATCAAGTTAGCCCCCACATTTGTCAGTCTAACATAACAAAACACGGGGGCTAAGTAGCTCCATCCATATCCCCCTCCACCCACATACAAAATCCCCCTCCACCCCCACAAAAACCCCCCCCCCCCACATACAATTCCCCCCTCCACTTTCCCTTGGTCACGCACCTCACCCCCCTTCTAAAAAAAACCCCAAAGCAAGAAAGAAAGTCAACGCCTATCCGGGGCAGGTGTTCCCCACTTTTACAATCAGGAACACAGTACGCTCCACTATACTAATGCCAAAATAACCTACAACACCCCATATGGAACCACATAAGGAAAAGACACCAGCTAGGGCACCATCACATTACAATATAAAAAAAACCCTGAAATCGGGGCTCACCGAGATGTCTTACCCTGAATCTTCCTTCTCTCATAGTTGTTCTTTTTCCCTTTTCTTCTGCATCTGTTCAAACCGCCATGATGACTTGTCCCGGCCCCCACTCACCCGCAGAAATTACACACAAATATTTAAATCCTAAATTTTTCCAGCACCCTTTACCTATTCCCACCTTGTACAAACTACCCAGGGGGGGGGAAAAGGGGGTTTACAACCCATAATTACGCCTAGTACCCTAAGGGTTGGAAGGTGTGGAGGACTAACCCCCGGAGATAAACTACAACTATGGTTCTGCCCTCTAAATTTAATATTACCATGGGTGGGAAAGCCCCAGGTAGGTAGGCAAATGAAGTTCCCAGTAATAATAGGCCCTATTTTTTTGTAGACCTGCTGATAAGTTGGGGAGGCCACCCCAGGCAGGCTGGTGGGTACCTACCACAGGTGGTAGGAAAAAAGGGCCCCCGGGGTGATAACAGGCCCCAGTTGGGAAAAGTAGATAGGCACATTTAGGTTTTGGGGACCCCTGTTAGGTAGGCGTAGGTAGGTTTTGGTGAGTCCAGTTAGTTGTTAGGTAGGGGGTTTTCCCCCAATTGGTAAGCGTAGGTAGTTAGGGGGCCCCTTTATATAGGCTCAAGCATTTTTTGGGACCCCTTTTTGGTATATACAGGATTTAGGGGTCCCTTTAGGTAGTATACAGGCATTTAGGGGGGCTCCCCTTTTGAAATACAGGCATTGGGCCTCCTTTAGGTATAAACAGAATTTTGGGGTCCCTTTAGGTAGTATACAGGGATAAAAGGGGGGCCCCCCTTTCGATAGAAAAAAGGCAGTAAGGGGGCTCCTTTAGCACTATACAGGCAGTTAAGCCCCCTTTTGGTATTAAAAAAGACAGTTAGGGTCCCCTTTAGGATATACAGGCAATGGGGGCCTCCTTTAGGGATATACAGGGAGTTAGGGGCCCCCTTTATACTTACAGGCATTAAAACCTCCCTTAGGTACTATACAGGGGTGGGTCCCTTTTTGGGAGTATCAGGCAGTTAAAAGGGCCTCCTTTAGGTACATAAAAACAGTTAAGCCCCCCCTTTTGGTACTAACAGGGAGTTAGGGTCTCTTTTTTTGGTACTATCAGCTTAGGGGGCCTTTTTGGGAGATAAGGGGGTTAGGGGTCCCCTTTTAATAGTATGCAGGCAGGTTAGGGGGCTCTTTTAGAATATACAGGCATTAGGGGGCTCTTTTAATAGATACAAACAGTTAGGCCCCTTAGGTATAACAGGGAGTTAGGGCCCCTTTAGCAGTTGCAGGGTTTTGGGGCCTCCTTTTCTAGTGTGCAGATTCAGGGTTCCCCCCTTTTGCTACTGGGGGGTAGCAGGGCCCCCTTTAGTATTTTTGGTATCAGGGCCCCCCTTTGGCACTGGGCCCCTTTTTGTAGGCAGGGGGCCCCCTTTAAAAAAGCCAGGTCCCCCTTTAGATACCGGGCCCCCTTAATACCAGGGCCCCATTTTGTACCGGCCCCCTTTAGTAGCCAGGGCCCCCTTTTGTAGCCAGGGCCCCCTTTAGTTAGCCAGGGTCACCTTTCGTAGCCAGGGCCCCCTTTACGTAGCCAGGGCCTCCTCTGGTAGCCAGGGCCCCCTGTAGGTAGTCAGGGCCCCCTTTTATTCCTGGGCCCCCCTTTTGTATTAGCCAGGGCCCCCCTTTGTATTAGCCAGGGCCCCCTTTGTATTAGCCAGGGCCCCTTTGTAGCCAGGGCCCCCTTTGTAGTCAAGGCCCCCCTTTGTAGTCAGGGCTCCCCTTTGTATTAGCCAGGGCTCCCCTTTGTATTAGCCAGGGCCCCCTTTGTAGTCAGGGACCCCTTTGTAGTCAGGGCCGCCCTTTGTATTAGCCAGGGCCCCCCTTTGAATTTTCCAGGGCCCCCCTTTGTAGTCAGGGCCCCCTTTGTATTAGCCAGGGCCCCCTTTGGTAGCCAGGGCCCCCTTTCATTAGCCTGGGCCCACCACAGCGGCTCGGGGGGGCCCACCGGGGGATTCACCGATCCCCCGGCGGCCCAGTCCGAGCCTGCCTAGACATCTGTTTGTTTTAACTCTTCTCTATCCAGCTTAGACTATGACCACAACTTCAGTCACTTCACCATAAAGAATGATCCCTCTATAAAGTGCCCCTCTAAATAGCTCCATAAAAATGGTGCCCCCTCAAATCACTTCATTAAAAAATCACTATAATATAAAAGTGCCATATACAATTGCAATGAAAAATATTAAATGCCCATTTCAAATTAGGTTTATTTGAAAAAATTGCAAACATTTACATGTTTGAAGAAAGCAAGCAAGCAAGAACAATTTAGGTAGCTCAAGAGAACTAATGTAACAAGTGGTTTCTCCAAATTCAAAGCAAATTGCCACTTTTAATGACTACTGCAGAATTATTCAGTCCCGTCATGACAAGCATCTATTGTACTGAGTACAGCACCCTTTTAATGACCTGCTGCAGATGTGATGCATAGCCAGACACTGAGTTCTGACATTGTTCTTGAGGAATGTTATCCTATTCCTCAAGGGCAATGGCTTCCAGTTCACTAATATTCTTGGGTTTGTGTGCTGGAGCTTCCTTCTTCAAATCCCCCTAGAGATTTTCTATGGGATTAAGTCAGGCGATTGTGATGACCACTCCAGAATCTTCCAGGACTTCTTCTGATAGCAAGTCTTGGTGGACTTTGAAGTATGCTTGGGATCATTGTCCTGTTACAATGTTCAATGACACTCAAGCTTCAGCTTCCTCACAAAAGATGTGACATTTTCTTCTAGTACTTGATTCTTTCTTCTGATACTTGATTGAGTCCTTGTTGCCCTCCACATGCTGCAAGTTTGCAGTGCCAGAGAAACCAAAGCTGCCCCAGAGCATAACTGGGCCACCACCATGTTTCATTGTAGTTTCCTCCAGTCATACTTTTTTCATTGCACCATAGAACAGAATCCCGAAATTTCTGAGCATATGGCTCTTACTTTTTTTTTATTGCTTTTGGGTCTGCAGAAGTGTACATCTTGGAGTTTCTGTGTTTACCATAAGGCTGGGTTCAAACATATTTTTTTATGTGTATTTTGCAGCACTTATGAACCAAAACCAGGAATAAATCCAAAAACACAAAATAGGTACAAGCCATTGTACAAGAGGTAGGTTTGTAGGTTTCATTCCTGGTTTTAACTTGCCAAAATTGATGCATAATAAACATAAAAAATACTGGCTCAAATGTACTAATGTGGTTGCACAAGAAAAGTATTTGAAAGGGGTTTTACCATGAAGGCATTTCCTGCCTGGTTTGTCCTGCTTCAGCTTTCAGTGTGCTCAAAGGGGGGGCATGTATGATTTGTTTAAACTACATATCATGTGACCCAGCATGCTGACATCACCATGCCTTTCATCACAGTGTGGTCACTGTAGTTAAACAAGGTCTGTTTATGTACAGAGCTGTGAGTAGCTACAATGTAGCAAAGTGGTTCACACTTTTGTCTTTCAACATAGGGGTCCTAGGTTCAAACCCCTGCAGAAACCAAATGAGGATTTTTTAGTTCTCATTGCACATACCGGATTGAGGTTTCTTTTTTACTTTTATTTATTTGCATTGTTTGACTTATTACTAAGGAGTACAGAGGACAGGAGTAGAATGACAGCTGTATCTATGATTACTAGGCAGGAAATAGACTGACAGTAGCTGCCTGAGAGGAGAGGTGATATCTGAGCATATACAGCAGGACTGAGGAGCTTTCATCACTGATGGTATCCCCTGGAGATTAGCTGTAAACCGTGGATCACTAAGGTAGCATCTAAAACAAAAGTGGTTTAATAAGCTGAATAATAAAAATGTTTATTCTTTCATTTGCAAGCTTCCCGCGTCAATTTTACTTCATGGAAAAACCCCTTTAAAATGTGCCAAAAATTATGCCTATTTGGTGCACGTTTATTATGGGCTTAAGACACTTTCTGCACACCGCTCAATATGTGGGCATGGATTAGTGAAAAGTGAATGTGGCTTTACAGGAAAGTGGGCTATACCACAATGCGACACACTGTGCAAAAATAAGCGGCAAAAATGTGCCAGAATTGGTCTAAAAGTTAAACAATTCTAAATCTGTGCCAATTTATCAATCAGCATGACTCACTGTGATAACTTTGGTGCATTTTTAGACTGCCTGGCTGACTAAGTTTACGCTGTCTAACTTCTGGACAGTGATAGTAAATGAGGGCTACTGTGTGAACCCAGCCTTAGGCTATGTCTACGCAGCATGATAAAACAATCGTGTTTTCAGCGGTTTTAGTATTCTAAAACCGCTGAAAATCTGGTCATTTTGCACGCCCATAGACTAATAGAAAAAGCAACCTGTAGCCTACACAGGTCATTTTTATCATTTTCTGGCGCAGGCGTATTTAGGAACAAGTTTTTGCGTTTTGCCATTGGTTTCAAGTACAATCAAAACAGTGACAAAAACTGCGGTCATGCATTGGACAAAAACCATCCCCTTTCGGGTGGTTTTTGTCCGATGCTATGTGGACCCAGCCTTACTGTGCAAATAGAAACTACTTTGAACTTGTAAATCAAGCTTCCAGCTGCATTATTTTCCTTGTTTGTTCAAGGCAACGATCTCTTAACTTTGTGGATCACTCTCCTGTCATATGTCTAACATCACCAAACATCTCAATCTGGAAAGCCCAAGCCAGTCCAGATATTTGATGTGTTTTATCTCTAATGAAGCCCTGGATTACCTGCAGTAGGTGAACTTGAAGCAGCATGTGCTCTTAGGAGGGATTCTACTCAGGGGGCTTAATTATTTCATACACTGCAGTGGTCATTTAAGGGGTTGTCCATTTTATATCGGTTTTATTTAATATGTATATAAGAAGTCATTTATTAATATACATGTATTAAAAATTCTGCACCTGTACTTCTTTTATACCAATGCAGTAAACTATTGTCTAGAAAAAAATAGTAGAGCCCACATTGGTAATGGCTTCCATGGACTAAACATGACTTAAAGGGGTTGAATCACTACAAGAATTGCTTTTTATGTTAAAGATATTTCGAAAACAAGTCACTTTGCAATATGTGTCCATTAACAGTGTTCTACCTATTCTGAGATATCCCCTCTTGTATGGGCTGCATCAGCTCCTCAGGTTGCTATAGCTAGAGACCTGTTTGATCTCTCCTGATAGGCTGCTTGCACTGGTCGCTATAGCTTTAGACCTGGTGTCCTCAGCAGCTTGTCACTGCAGACCAGTAGAAGACAGTAAATGCCACTGAATTCAAAACTGAAACCGAGAAAAAAGGACTGAGGTAAGATGAATCAATGTAGTGAGACAAGCCCTTTAAGTCATGTAATCTCTGGCATTCAGCTAGTAGCATGGTGACATGACATCTATGGGGTAACTGAAAATAAATAATTATTAATAATATGGTTATCCCAGCAACTTCTTCCCCATGTATAGTTACTTGTGTAACTATATGTCATGTTATGTCATGTTGTTAATAAAGCTAACTGTAAAAACAAACAAAAAAGCAACAACAAAAAATCAGAAAGATGAGATATAAAGAAGACTGTGTGGTGTCTTCTCCACAGACACTGACATACATAAGACACTTCTGCAGGTAGTAATACTATAGAAGTTCTGCTCCAAAACAAAATACTATTTCCTGGATACTAGGGGTCTCATGATATATGTGGTGGTTACATGATAAGACACTGCAGCAGGTAACAATATTGGAGAAGTTCTGCTCCTAAATAAAATACTATAACCTGGACACCAGGGGTCTCATGATATGTGTGGTTGTCACATAATAAGACGATGCAGCAGGTAACAATATTGGAGAAGTTTTGCTCCTAAATAAAATACTATTACCTGGATACCAGGGTTCTCATGATATGTGTGGTGATCACATGACTGTTTAGTCCATACATTTAATCCATGTGAGCCACTTAAATGTGGGCTACAACCTTTACATAGGGGCCTATTGCATTGGCCTAAAAGAGGTACAGGAGCGGAAGTTTTGAAACATGAATATTATAAAATGTTATGATTTCTTATGATATACACAATGAATATAAACAATTTAACTGGACATCAAGTGGAATCTTGAGTTGAATTTGGAGAAGCCACTTATATTAGTTGTGTTCAGCCATTTAAATTGTTCTTGCTTGTTTGATTTTTTTTGCATATGTTTTTTTAAAATTAGCAACTAAACCTAATTTGTCAATGGAGGTTCAATTATTTTAATTAGAGCTGTAAACAGCACACCCCAAACTTTCGCCTGTGAAATACCACTTGAACTTTTCAAGTCACAAACTTGAATGTATTATATTGCTATTTTATGTGACAGAGCAACACAAAGTAGCTAGTATAAAAAAAGATATGTGTTCTTCCAAATTTTTGCAACTTAGAAAAATGAAAAGTGTGCACATGTATTACAGTGCATATGTATTCAGCCTCCTGCACTCTGATGCCCCTAAATAAGATCCAGTGTAACCAATTGCTTTTAGAAGTCACCTAATTAGTGAATAGAGTACATACACTACTCACAAAATGTTAGGGATATTTGCTTTTGGTTAAATTTCAGGCTGCGCATAACATTTCTTTTTTACATGAACTAAATTAAACCATCTCTCAACTTTAGAATGCACATGTCCAGCTGTTCAATGGTTCAGTACTTTTTGCACAATTTGCTGATCTCTAACAAGTAGCTTAATGGCAAGATTCACAACAGGTGGTTGATCCCTGAATCACCCAATAAATTTAGGGGATCAATTTGAATTAGGATTTAAACAGTCCTCCTCATCATTTTGCCATCATGAGACCAAGATAACACCATGCAATTGATCAACAGTACCTCGCCATTGCAAAGCTTCAAGCTGCCACCAATGGTACTGCTGCCTAATCTTGTAGAACCGGAACCTCCATGTTCCCCATTGGCATGTTCTCCCTGCACCAATGGTACTACTGTCTAATCTAGCCCAGCCTGCAGAGGCGTAAGTTCAAGCTCTTGGGCCCTGGTGCAAAAAGTGAAATGGGGCCCCTCTCGTTACCAGGGCTGCCATCAGTCATCTAGTAACCGTTTCAGGGCCCCATAAGCCAAATCAAATTGGGCCCCCAACCTTTACTAGTTCCTATTTTTTAACATATCAGTTTTTGATTAGGACCTTTGACAGAAGTACTGCCCGTACTGCCCTATTGGCATCCCTGCCAGTTACCATGTGCCATTTCCAAAACCTGTGTCTTCTTATGTGTCAAAGGAGTTTTTGGGCCCTCTAAGGATGCAGGGCCTCGTAGCAGCTGCTACCGCTGCACCCCATATAACTACGCCCCTGCCAGCTGAACCTCCATGTTCTCCACTGGGATGTTCTTGCTGCTATCACATATATCACCTGTACAAAACTTGCAAGCAGAGGCGTAACTTGAAGTTCTTGAGCCCTGGTGCAAAAAGTGAAATGGGGCTCCTGCCGGTTACCATGTGCCATTTTCAATACCGGTGTCATCTTATGTGTCAAAGGGGCTTTTGGTCCCCCTCAGGATGCAGGGCCCTGTAGCAGCTGCTACTGTTGCACTTCCTATAGCTACGCCCCTACTTGCAAGCTGTCCTCATCTTTTCAGTTTGCCATTGAAAGGAATGAAGTATTTTAGCCTCTCAGTATTTTTCTGTCACTCTTAGAGCCAAATTTTCTTCACTAAGTTGTTCCACGTATCCAGTTTACTGTTATGGATGGTAATTACAGCTCCTCTTCACCTGTATAGGTATAAAAATTAACCCAAACATCTTCTCCCATTTACTTTAATGGGGTTCCAGTTCGACTTGAATCTCGAACCGAACATCACTACTGTTCAAAGTTCGACTCGAACTCGAACATTTTACTGTTCGCTCATCACTAGTCTAGACCAGGAGTCCCCAACTCCAGTCCTCACGACGACCAACAGGTCGTGTTTTCTGGCTTTCCTGAGCAATGCACAGGTGATGTAATTATGGTCAGTGCATTCTGTGGGAGATCCTGAAAACATGACCTGTTGGTGGGCCTTGAGGACTGGAGTTGGGGAACACTGGTCTAGACGACCTGACCATACCACCAGGCACAGGAATCCTCTTCTTGCATGGGCCAGGGAGCATCTACATTGGACAAGGGACCAGTGATCCTCAGTGCTGTTCAGTCATGAAAGTTGATTCAATCTGAGCAGAAATGATGGCTGTCAAAGATGCAGGAGACGTCAAGGAGTGCGCTATGCATCAGCCAGGTCATGTTCCGGTCAGGTACCTTTGCCGGCCATCTAGCACGCAGCCCATGCTGATGTAAATGAATAATAATGGTCTGATGCGACACTTGGGGGCCTTTCACCTTTCCTAAATGTGCCTGGAGTTGTGTGGCATTCATCATCCGGTTCCACAGGCCATTAATTACAATGAAACAGTCATTAGTGTGTAATGTAGCCAAAGGACCACCACTTCTTTGCCTTTCTGTGATTGTTCCAGTCTCTCTGTATCTCTGTTGCAACCTGCTTATGACACTCTGTGACATGTGAAGTTCAGTGGCCACTTCCATCTGAGAGCATCCTGCTTGAAGTCTCGCAATGAGATACTGTTGGTCAATTGTAAGGTGTTGTCTTGGTCTCATGATAGCAATATGTGAACAGTATGATGAGGAGCACTGTTTTAATCCCTATTCAAATTGATCCCCTAAATTTATTGGGCGATTCAGGGATCAAACGCTGTTGTGCATTTTGCCATTAAGCTCCTTGTTAGAGATCAGTAAGTTGTGCAAAAGTACTGAAACACTGTAAACTGTGAATTCTAAGTTAAGAGATTGTCTCATTTAGTTCATGTAAAAAAATATTTCAAGAAATCTTTTGAATCCTGAAATGTCAACCAAAAGTCAAATATCCCTAACTTTATGTCAGGAGTGTATGCTTGTAATTTATCCTCAGCTGTTTTGTGAAGGCTTCAGAGGCATCATAAAAACCAAGGAACACACCAGACAGTACAGGGACAAAGTTGTGGCAAAGTGTTTTGCAAGGTTAGATATTTAAAAAATAGTCCAAAATATGAACATATCACAGAGTACTATTCAATCCATCATTAATAAATAAGAGTACAGTACAGCTGCTAACCTATCAAGATATGGTCATCCACCTTAACTGACAGTCCAGACAAGGAGAGCACTAATTAGAAAATCAGCCAAGAGGTCCTGATCACTCTGGAGGAGCTGCAGAGAGCAACACCTCAGGTGGAAAAATGTGTCCACAGGAAAACTATAAGTTGTGTACTCAACAAATCTGGCCTATATGGAAGAGTGGCATGAAGAAAGCCCCTTTTGAAAGCAAGCCATAAGAAGTCTTGTTTGAAGTTTGACAAAAGCTATGTAGGGGACACAGCAAGCACGCTGTCTTCTGATCAGATGAGACCAAAATTGAACTTGTTGGCCAAAATGACAAATGCTCCATGTGAAGGAAAACCAACACTGCACATCACCCTGAACAATGATCTCCACAATGATGCATGGTGGTGGCAGCATCATGTTGCGGGAAGACTGTGCTTCAGCAGGGGCTGGGAAGCTTGTCAGAGTTGATAGGAAGATGGATGGAGCCAAATACAGGGCAATCCAGCAGGAGCCTAACAACCCTAAACTCACAGCCAAAGCTACAATAGAAGGGTTCAAATTAAAGCATATTCATGTGTTAAAATGGCCCAGTCAAAGTCCAGACTTAAATCCTATTGAGAATCTATGGCATGATTTGAAAATTGCTGTTCTCAAACGTTCACCAACCAATCTGACTGTACTAGAGCTGTCTTGTAAAGAAGAATGAGTAAAAATTCCAGCCTCTAGATTTGTAAAGTTGCTAGAGACATACCACTACAGACTACAGGTGTCATGGCAGCTAAAGGCGGTCCTAGAATGTATTGACACAGTGGGACTGAATACATATACTGTACACGCCACACTTTTCAGTTCTTAATTTGAAACAACTGTGAAAAGCATGTATTATTTTCTTTCCGCTTCACAAACACTTGCTTCTTTATGTTGTTTTATTATATAAAATATCAATAAAATACTATCAAATACATTTAAGTTTGTGGCTGTAACATTGAAATATGAAGAACAGGTCAAGGGATATGAATACTTTTACAACCCATTGTACATATTGCTATGAACTATAAAAATTATGTCAAATGTTCCTAAATCTCTTCAAGTAAAAATAAGCCATACATAATGTCTCTTAAATTGCCCTATATAAAGTGTCAAATGTTTTCTCCAAAATGTCTTTTAGAAAATGTTGCAAAATATAGTGCTTCTTAAATAATATCTCCCTATATTAATAATGGCCAGTTCACTGTACTTTCCTATCCTCATTCCCATGAAATAAGACCCATGTGGACTTTTCCTGTGCTCTGCCCAAGCAGTTAACTGCAGCCTTACCCTCATGGAAATGGTGACATCATGAAGTCAGTGAGTTTGTAGTGTACTACATCTAAAGCTATAATGTAAGAAATTATGTATTGGTATGTGAATGACTCCCCAGACTGAGCCCTTCCCTAGGCACTGGACCTTTAATAACTAAAATGGGGTCTTTATACACAAAAAGGCACAAGCTGTCAAAACACCTGGTAGTAGATGAGCAGCAATTATCATCTATAGTACATTGATTCAGATTCAAGATACCCTATGCAGCAGCCTGTGTTCGTTCTATTGCATGGCAATTGAAGTTAAAAGGGTATTCCCATCTCATTGATTGGCTTTGCAAAGGTAAATAAACATTCGTATCAATTGCATTTCTGCTTTAATTTTGGTTTATTTCAAAGCTGCAGCAGGTTATCTATCCTGTTTGTTCACAGATGATATCCTAGGTTACCAACCAGCTATGTACTCTAAGGCAATGTCTACACAGCATATGTTAAAATGCCATCCAAAATTAGACGGCATTTTACTGCGTTTATTGGCACAAGATCCATCAGGTTTGAAAATCCGCCAGTATATACTACATCACAGATTTTTCATTGCAATCTACACAGCACTGGATACAGTCAGATTTTCAGCAGATTTTACATACTGAATCCGCAAAAAATCGAATGCTATGTAGACATTGCCTAACTTATATCTTACCAGCAGGATGGGGCTGGGTGGATAGGTCACAGGGTGTTAACCTAGGGAAGCATCTCTAAACAAACAGCAGCTGTATCTTTGAAAAGAAGTACAATCAGAACAGAAATATGTGAAAAGAATATTCATTTACCTTTGCCTACATGTGTAAAGCTATTGAGATGGGAGTACCCCTGTAAATTTCCCTTTTAGTGCCACATATAAACTTAAAACCATTTTCACTATTAAAATGAGTGCTTCCAATAATACTTTTATATAAGTGAACTATAATCCAAACTCATAATACTTTAACATAGTTTCAAATAAAAAAAAAATTCTCCGGTTTATAGTAACTGAAGATTACCATAGTCTTTCATAAAGTTATACGAAAAAGTAAATGAATCCTTTGGAATTACCTGGATTTCTGCTCTGTTTACTATTGTAATGCAATCTGATTTTTCGAAAACATAATTATCAATAACCACAGTTTAAAAGCAACCGTCTCACTACAAGCATTGCTTTTTATGTTAAAGATCTTGCAAAAACAAGTCACTTTGCAATACAGGTCCATTAGCAGTCTCCTACCTATTCCTAGATATCCCCTCTTGTATGGGCTGCATCAGCTCCTCAAGTCGCTATAGCTACAGACCTGTTCAATCTATTCACATAGGCTGCCAGCACTGGTTGCTATAGCTACAGACCTGGCTTCTACTCTGCAGCCTAGTAAAAGCCAGTAAACACTCTCCTGAATTCAAAATGAAACCAGGAAAACAGGACTGAGGTAAGATGAATCAACGTAGTGAGACAACCCCTTTAAGTAATCTAATAACAGAAACATTTGTACTGTACATGTTGTAATAAACATTGATAAAACATTCACAATACAGAGAACAAAAACTGAAAAAATTTTCATTTGGACTACGTTATATTAGTAATCAATGCAAAATCCAGATCCTTCCACAATGTTTATTTACTTTTTCTTGCTATTGTATTGCGAAGTTGTCCAGATAAAAATAAATGTTAACCATAAACAGTACACATATTACAATGAATTAAACCAAACTTTACACCTAACTTTACAAATGAACTTTTTTCTCCCTTTCATTTTAGTTCCCTGGTTTCCAAGAACCATCCAAGACCTTGACAAATTTGCAAATCAAATCCTGAGCTATGGAGCAGAACTTGATGCAGACCATCCTGTAAGAATGTGTTCCTATTAGTTTACTATATGCATTGCTTTAATGTTCTATCATAATGTCTCAGTATGAATGCTGTGAATACTATAAAGATAAACATTGCGGGCGACATGTATGAATTTTGGTGCCCAGATGTCAATTTTGTTGCACGCATTAGTAGCGAAGAATGTGCCAGAACTAGAGATGGGCGAATCGATTCTAACGAAGTGGAATTCGTTTAGAATTTCAGGAAAACTTCGGTTCAGAACGAAGTCGAACTTTGGGGTACTTCGGGTGAACGAAGTGTGCTTTTAAATTTGATTAAAATGGCTGCGGCACATGGCGCTACATGGGGCAAGCACTCTGGGAGGAAGAAGGGCATAGCCTGCATGACATGTACAGAGATGAACCCAAAAATCAGAGACCGGGGGATTCTGTGACGTCACCGCACTTATAAGTCCGGGCGCGGACGCCGGGAGCTCACTCTGTGCTCTCACTGTGCTCATCAGGGAAGGTGCTGCCGCGGCTGATAGCTCTAACTGAAGAATTGATTTTTATAACAGCGATTTTGTGGGGGTGTCTCAGCTTGTCTCAGGGACTGTTCTCTTAATGTTCCATTTCAAATTTTTTGGGGTATTGGATCTGAAATCAGTGTGCGTCCACTGCAGCTGCATATACAATTCAATTTTCCAAGTGGGATCTAAGCCAGTTCCTGTTGTATTCATTTAAAGAAAAGCGTTTTTACATTACAAATACCACTTCATTTTTGGTGCTCCAATTCTATTGGCAATTTACATCCAGGGGTCAATTAAGCGTTGTTTTGCTGGTGTGCTCCCCCCAAGAAACTGTCTTTTTCAATGCCAAATATATAAATTTTTCCTTTTCCCTTTAATTCACAAGCAAAGGTTAATTACAACTGTATCTTTGTTGTGTGGCGTAGAAAACACGCAATTGTAACACGCTACAAAGCTACTAGTTTGTGCGGTCAATTCTTTGGCGGCAATTTACTTTTCCAGGGGTTAATTTAAAAGCGTTGTTTTGCTGGTGTGCGGGCCCACAAGAAACCGTCTTTTTCAATGCCAAAATATATAAATTTTTTCCTGTAGCCTAATTCACAAGCAAAGGTTAATTACAATTTGTATCTCTTGTTGTGTGGGTAGGAAAACACGCAATTGTAACACGCTTACAAGCTCTAGTTTGTGGGGCTCAATTCTTTGGCGCAATTTACATCCAGGGGTTAATTAAGCGTTGTTTTGTGGTGTGCTGACCCAAGAAACCGTCTTTTTCAACGCCAAATATTATAAATTTTTTTCGGGGACCCCAAATTTTCACAAGCTAAGGTTAATTATCAATGTATCTCTTTTTTGTGTGGCGTAGGGGTTGAAAACACGCAATTGTAACACGTACAAAGTATAGTTTGTGCGGGCTCAATTCTTGGGGCGCATTTACATCCAGGGGTTTAATTAGCGTTGTTTTTGCGGGTGTGCTGACCCCAAAGAAACCGTCTTTTTCAAACGCCAAAATATATACATTTTTCCTGTACCCTAATTATGTACCGAAGGTTAATTAAGTTTGTTTGCTTTTTCATTTAGTAAAAACACAGTGTTTTTTAAACGACACATACAAGTAAATTTTTCCTGGCCATTTGTGGAGCGCATTTATATCCAAGGGTTCCCCAGCTTGTTACTGGGTTCATTTGGAGTCAAAAACAGGGTGTATATTTATCATATACAGATATCATCATCAAACAGTGTCTGTACATTTTTAGAACAAACAGTATGTCAGACAGAGAGGTGGCGGCTCTGCACCTGCGAGTGGAAAGTGGCACAAACATTCCTGGAACAGGCCCAGGTCGCCAGCACAGCAAGGGGACGTCGCAGCAGGGGTCACTCGGTGGGAAAACACAACTGCCGTTTGTCATCTGCGGCCGTTGTGTTGTTCAGCAAACCAAGGGTTCTTGATTGGTTGACTAGGTCATCCTCTTCCTCCAGAGGGAAATTGACAACCCCAGCCAAGAGTCGGTGGGAACCTCAGACAACAACATTAGTTGGCATGGCCCCGGGAGGGGTCAGCGGGTCCTCACCTGTCCTCAGCCCGCTCTGTCCATCCGGTTCCCTCAGCCAGAGATTTCTATGGGTCTGGGCTCAGCGCCATATATGCCGAGGATGAACATTTGAGGAGGGCAGTCAGCAGCTACTTGGCAGCGAAGAAATGGGGCAATATTCGCCTGCTTCTTGCAGTAGGCGGCAAAGTATAGATGTGGAGGTGGCATGGGAGGTCATGTTGTGAGAGGTCAGCCTCGGATACCCAAGGCCCGGTGATGAGGACAGCAGTGACGATGAACACAAATAGATGATGATGTAGCCGACCGCACTTGGGAGCGGGATGAGGCAAGGGCTTCATCATCGTCAGGAGAAGGGGCGTCAGCTTGCGCGTCAGGCAGCAGCGCAGCCAGAAAGTGAGTGGTGTGGCGTGAGTCAGCAGGATAGCAGCAGTGTGATGTCGGGAGCCAAGTGGCCACGGGGTAAAAAACCCGCTTCGCAGGTCCAAGAAAGTTAGCGACAGGGGACTCAGCGAGGCAGCGGCGGGCAGTAGTCACTCAGTGCGGGGAGCGTTGGCGGTAAAATCCGATACCCGGCGGTGTGGCAGTTCTTTGCTAAGACACCGGAGGGCCGAATATGGGTATTTGTAGAATCTGTGGGCGGGAAAAGTGAAGCGGGGCCCCAGGGAGAACGTTGGCACCACGGCCCTGCGTAAAACACATGCGCGTCAACACCCGGTGGCCTGGGAGAAACGGGGCTCAGATGTGGTGGTCCATCCTACCGCCGCAGCAGCAGCAGCGCCAGTGGGCATGATGCCATTGCAGCCAGTCAAGGCTCCACCACCTCTGAAGAAGGGAGCTGTTTTTCTTTTTACTCATCTCCCGGTCCAGATGCCCTTGCCCCTCGTACTCATGGGCCAGCAGTCGTTCAGCGAGGCGATTGCAAAGAGCAACAGTTGCGTCCAAATCATCCTAAGGGGGCAGCATTGACGTGTCCTGTCCAAGTTGTTGGTACTGCAGTCCCCCCTTTCCAAATGGTGGACTCTGCACCGTTCAGAGAATTAATGGTTGTGCCGAGCCGAGATGGAGAGTTCCAAGCGTAATTTCTTTTCCAAAAGGCAAGTACCAGCATTCAAAAATATGTAGAACAGAAGGTGGGTCAAATCCTGGCTTATCGGTTTGTTCCAAGGTGCACGGCAGCGCGGACGTCTGGAGCTGTAACTACGGGTCAGGGCAGTACATGTCCTTTACGGCCCATGGGTGAATGTGCTTCCAGCCCAGGCACACCAACAACTTGGACAGGAGACGCTGCTTTCTCCTCCACGTTGTCAAACTGGCTGCACCTGCGCCAATGTCTGCCTCCTCCTCTTCCACCCCCACCACCCTCTCAGCCTCCACAAGTACTGCTCCATCATACCAAATGTGTAGGGCAACGGTGTCCACAGTTCTACACCTGGCTTGCCTCGGCGAACAAGTCACACAGGGGGAGGAACTGCTCGCGTCATGCAGCAAGAAATCAATGTGTGGCTTCTCCGCGCCAACTGCAAATCGGAACCATGGTGACGGCAATGGGAGGAAATGGTGTCCGCGCTGCACCGAGGAGGGATGGTCCATGGCCCTGCATGATGCACGTGTTCAATTGGTTGTGAAAAGGTTCCTGAAAAGTCTTCCAACCCATCTTAAAACATTTTGAAAATGGCGGAAACTGTGCATGCACTTTATCCATTCGTTTCAAAGCAGGAACACCCTCCTCGAGTTGCAAGCGGCAGAAAAGGCCTCCCCCAACACACTCTGATATGCGATGTTTCCACCCGCTGGAATTCCAGCCTGCACATGTTGGACCGATGTATGAAACAGGAAAGGCCCTTAACGATTTTTTTGATGATCCAGGCAGACAGAAGAATCCCCTGTGTAACTTTGATGTCAGCCAGTGGAAACTCATGCGTGACACCCGCGTTTGTTGGGCCATTCGAGGGGCGACGTTATTTGTCAGTCGCCCGGACTATGGGAAAGAATAACATCATTCCACTGCTTATGTCCCGGAACAGATGCTGAAATATCTGGCTGGGCAGGGGACTGGAGACGTGGCGGTTACAACTCGTGGCCACATGAGTCCGGTGGGGACTGAAATGGAGGAGGAGGAGGAGTACATTGGAGCAGAAGCATTGTCTGGTGAAATGAGTGGATTTTCTACCCAGGTGAAAAGAGAGGGGGAGCAGGAGCAGCTGGAGGAGGTGGATGGAGATGAGGAAGACGAGGCAGATGACCGCAAGCACCATGGCAGTTTTACAGTTTGGAAATGGAGGCGGGAGCCCCCCGGGGGTCACTTTTGCAGATGGCCTGCAGCATGCTTATTTGCCTGGCTAGTGACAGCCGAATAGTCAGCATCCGGCAGAGGGATGATTTGGCTCTCCACCCTATTGGGCCTCGCTTTCCGTTCCAAATGGGAGCCTTTTTCCCAGCTATTGAGAGGGAAGACAAACTCAAATACTATAGGGAAATCCTCGTAAATCAGTTGGCTGCTGCCTATGTGCGGCATCGTCCCCCCTCTGACAGGTCTGACCGGGGGGTTCCCCAGTGCTCACGTACTACTGCCGCGGCTGCTGGGGGAAGGTGGGGGGGGGGGGGGGTAGGAGCAGTTTCCCAGCTCCGCATCGTAGTAACCTAAGTCTGGAGTCACTGATGAGCAGCTTCCTTCACCCGCCTAGTGAGGAGGGCAGTCGCCAGCAGCAGCAGGACCCTGAGCAGTCCCTGAACCCAAAAGGTTTGGCCTACTTGGACAGCACTCTTGCCACCTCAGTTAGAAGATCCCCTGGACTACTGGGCAGCCAATGGATGTGTGGCCACAAATTGCCGAGTTTGCAGTGGAGAAGCGGTCCTGCCCGGGCCCGTAGTGTGGCTCAGAGCGGGTGTTCAGTGCGGCGGGGGGGCCCTCGTTACCCAAGGAGAAACCCCTTGTCCACGGGAAATTTTGGAACGACTGACCTTTGTCAAGATGAATCAGGCGTGGATCGGCCAGGATTTCCACACACCAATGCCTTAAGCGTCAGTCTGGGTTCAAACTACCTGCCTCAGCCACTATTCTGATGCCGCCACCCGCCTGATGCCCCACATCTGCTGACAGTTTCTCCATCTGCCGACCCCATCTTTACCAGGGACTGGTATTGCCACCCAAACCCCCCACTCTTTTCATTGTGCCCCCCCCCCCCCCCCCCCCCACTGTCTGACCTCATGCTGCTGCTGTGGCTGCTGCCATGTCCTCCACACTGTGTCATTGTGACCCCTGCCTGACCTCATTTCTGCTCCGCCGTGACCTCCGTCTCAGTCATTGTGCCACTATGTGGCTTCCTCCCGTTTTGCCACCTCCAGAATGTCATTGTGCCATGCCTGATCTCATTTCTGCTGCTGTCGTGACCTCCACACTGTGTGATTGTGCCACTCTGTGGCCTAATACTGTTTTGCCGCCTCTAGAATGTCATTGTGCCCTTTCCTGATCTCATTGTTGTGCTGTCGTGACCTCCACACTGTATCATTGTGCCACTCTGTGGCCTAATACTGTTTTGCTTTCTCCAGAATGTCATTGTGCCACTGCCTGTTTTCAGTGCTGCGCTGTTTTGACCTCCACACTGAAACATTGTGCCAACTCTGTGGCCTTTTAAATGTTTTGCCGCCTCCAGAATGTCATTGTGCACTGCCTGATCTCATGTGCTGCTGTCGTGACCTCCATACTGTATCATTGTGCACTCTGTGGCCTAATACTGTTTTGCCGCCTCCTGAATGTCATTGGGGCCACTGCCTTACCTCATACTGCTGCCGCCGTGAACCTCCACACTGTGTGATTGTGCCACTTTTGTGGCCTAATACTGTTTTGCCGCCTCTAGAATGTTCATTGTGCCACTGCCTGATCTATGCTGCTGCTGTCGTGACCTCCCCCACTGTATCATTTTCGCCCCTCTGTGGCCTAATACTGTTTTGCCGCCTCCAGAATGTATTGTGCCATGCCTGATCTCATGCTGCTGCTTTCGTGACCTCCAACCTGTATCATTGTGCCACTTGTGGCCTAATTACTGTTTTGCCGCCTCCAGAATGTCATTGTGCCACTGGCTGATCTCATGATGCTGCTGACGTCACCTCCACACTGTGTGAGTGTGCCAATCTGTGGCATCCTCCTGTGTTGCCACCTGCGGAATGTCAGTGTGCCACTGCTTTACCTCATACTGCTGCCGCCGTGACCTCCACTCTCAGTCATTGTGCTATCTGTGGTTCCTCGTGTTTTTTCCCACTCCAGAATGTCATTGTGCCACCCGATGACCCCATGCTGCTGTGGCTGCCGCCGTTTACTTCACACTCTGTCACTAATGTTGCCACCTGAGCTCTCAGCTTGTTTTTTTCCAGCTTTCGCTGGCATGACTTTATCAGGCTACATTCCCGCTTGAGTTTTTTGGTTAGTTTTTCCCTCTTAAGTGCCCAGGGAATTTTATAGTGAAGCGATTCTAAGAGCGGCGGCAGTCATCTGCGTGTCATACTAAAACACAACATTGTATGAAGACCAAACCAAGCTCCCTCTGCATATTTAAGCAAGGCGCAACGTTCTACAGCACCCTGCAGGCTCTGTGCAGCCTGGAAATAGCTGCTTTTTAACGCGATTCGTTCCAAAGTTAAATTTGGAACGAAACAAATTTTGTCGGAAAATTCGGCGAAGTGACCGAATCGAATTTTTGAGAAATTCGCCCATCTCTAGCCAGAACGTATGGACCTGTTCTACTGCGGGTCAAAACAAAAGCACTGTTGCCAAAAATTGATGGAGAGGGAAAGGGTTAATAGAGCTATAAATTAATACATTGTGTAATTCGATTTAGGACAATATAATCTTATTCAGGACCAACTCCAAAAAAAAGCTTTTCAGGACCTGTTTGTTGGTTAAAAAAAAAAAAGTTGAAAGAGGATGAGGAGGGTCCATACTACAGATCTGCAGCAAATTTGTAGACAATGACTTTATAAGAAAAATTCTGAAATACAGCATGTGTACGTGCCGCAGTTTTTCTTATACCTAAAATAAAGTCTGTACATTTGGAGGTACATTATGGGCTTATATTAGGCTATGGGTGTCATGTTACTAATCTGTACCACACAGATCTATAATATAATTGTATGTGTGACCCTGAAGAGAATACATGTCCTCCTGCATTGGTGTGAGCCATACTACTGTGTTACTAGCTAATCCATTATTCAAATAAAACCATACATACAGTATACCAGAGCGGAAGCTCATAGCAAGACACACCTGCCTCAGTATTCTCCATTTACAATTCATATGTCGCAGTGCTCTCATCTGCTTAGTTATTGCTATAGCCTGGCCTCAGGTGCGCGCTATACAATATATTTATTGCTTGGCAAAGTTTTCATGTACAATGAAATATACAGGGCACATTAAAGCCTACAAATGCTTCTATTAGTTTAAATAATTAAGTGTAATTATAGATAATTGGTCACTTGGGCTCTAGATGAATCCAATATGCATAAGGCATTGTATTTCCTGATTCTTGATGTTCTGAATAATATTTTCAAAAGAGAAATAAAAGAGCTGCAGAAATAAACATTATTAAACTCTTGTGTCATGTCCCAATGACAAAGCTCTTGTCTCTTTAGAATTCATTGAACTAAGCCTTTGTCCCGCTGAATATATGCATTCAGCCTATGTCGTGCTTACAATGATTGAGCGTCATCAGTATTTTCCTCTGAAGTTTATTGTTCTGATAATGTCTAGACATGTATGAACGCTGCTGGTGTGATTTGCGCCAAAAAAACTGTTGTTGCCTCTGTCGGAAATATTATTAAAAGGTCTCCAGGAACTGGCACATACCCAACACCTTCAACAGTTTTGAATGCAACTAGGGAGCATTCATAAGATTAGATACATTTATGAATGTGTCTCGTCAGAATGTGGCACACAAATGTACTAATCCATGACAATTTCAAACTGGCAGGACAAATTCTGGCGCACATTCTGGTGCATTTTTCTGTCTCACAGCGGGACACATTTATAAAGTGCTGTGAGACACTTTCATACATACTGACAAATGCTACACTGACCTACTGAGAAGTACAACTGTCTAGTCTGCGCCAGTTTACATACATGCTGCCCATAGTTTTTACGTGGATTCTGACATGTATTCCTCATTGGAAAACCATGTGGGTTCTTCTTTCATTTTTGTTAATAGGAAGACAGGCGAGAAAAAAGAAGTAACAAAGTACTTCCATAATGTGGAAAACTGTGTCCAAAGCCATGGTGAAAATTGTCCCTAAGTAGAAAGTCCATACATGAATTCCAACTTGTTGGCACACCCTTAGAATAATGTCTAAAAGAAAAATTCCATGGTAGTTATGGGCAAAGACGTTTTTCTTTTACACAGTTTCATAAATGTCCCTCAATGTATGTATTAAAAGTTGGGTGAGTGTGTAAATATATTCTATTACTTATCCGCTACTGATCCTGAGATACAGGAATAAAACTGTAATAAACATATTTTGTATGGCTTTAAAAGACTCTTGATACTACGTTTGATATATTAAAATTGATACTGAACTGCATCAAGTAGCTTTTTAAGTAATATAAAACATGTAAGCTACAGAAATCAAACAGGGCAATACTTTTCATTAAAAGAAATTACAAAAATGTTTTAGTGCATGATTCATGTAATTCAATAACAAAAATGATTCAATGATGTGCATAGCCTTGAAAATCGGTGCACTTGGGTTGTGTATCTTATTTAAAGCCTCATTCTGCTTCAACAATTTCTGTCTGTCTTTGTATTGTCGTTATTAACACTGCTGCAGCTGTGATACCACTTCTCTTAGGGTATGTTCACACAGTGTTTTTGGATACGAATTTGGGTCTGTGTTGGCCAAAAATCGCATCCAAAAACGTAGCGTCGATTGGATCCAACACGCAGCTGTGTGGATGCAGCAGTATCGCAACCTATACTTTATTATAGGGTTCCTGCTATGTCTTTCAGTCCAAGAATTGACATGTCAGCTGTTGGAATGGATCCGAAAGACAGATCCGAAAGAAGCAATGAGACACGCATCGGTGATCACTCATGTGACCGACGATGCGTGTTTTACATCGCAAGTACTGTAAAATCACACTGCTCGTTGTTAAATGCGTGTTTGGGTCTGTCTAGAGTCTAGACGGACCCAAACACGCATCCAAAAGCATATGTTCAAACGGCGCAAACACCGCGCGTGAACATACCCTTTTTTGTTTTCTTTGGTGCATTCTTGGTGCGTTTTTTGAAGCGTTTTTTTTTTTTTTGCAGCAATATACAGTATTAATTGCTGTGTATTTCTGCAAAAAAAAAAAAAAAAAATTCATCAAAAAATGCACCAAAACCACTCCGTGTGAAATCAACCTTAGTAGTAAACTGTCACATTGAAAATGCTATTTGATCTGCTGGTTACATGAGCAGATTGATATATAGTTCTGTGGAGAAAGATTCAGTAGAAATTGTATTTTATGCATTTAAATCCCTACTTTTTCAGAGGTAAGGAGTCCAGTAGGTGGTGGTATCAGTAATTGACAGCTTTTATTGTATCAATATGCCTACAGAAATAGCTGTCAATCACTAATAAGACCGCCTATTGGACTCCTTAACCCAGAATAAACAGGGATGAAATTAATAAAATTACAAGTTCTACTGAATCTTTTCCCTATAGAACAATATATCAATCTTCTCAGCTCATCCTGTTCTATAACATGCTGCCAGCAGTTAAGATAGCATTTATAATGTGAAAGGTTGTCTTTAAAGCTTATTTTCAGGCTACATTCTACAATACAAGAACCTATATTTCTCAGAGGCTATGGTGTTGTAGTTTTCATCTTCTAACAAGAGTGATTACATTAATTATTATGTTAATTATTTTGTTTAACTAATTTCATGATATTTTATGTAAAATAAGTTTCTATGAAAGTTGCTGTTTAAACCACATGAAAATAGAAAAAAAAATCACATGAAAAGTAGAAAGTGTCAAACAATTGTGTCTTTTTCTTTAGGGTTTCACCGATCCTGCTTATCGGTCCAGACGTAAAGAGTTTGCGGACATTGCATTTAATTACAAACAGTAGGTTTAATCTTTTTTTGGAAACGTATCCTCATAGCAAACATCAAAATGGACCCTCCATTACTGTGCTGGCTTTTGTCACCCAGAAGGGAAGAGGCTGGAGTTTTTTTCCCTGTCCACATGCTTTCCTTGGGACAATTTACCACCTAGTTTAATGTCTCTGAAGAGGGGCGTGCTGCAAAATATTTTCTCCTCATTAAAGGAGTATCTCATGACTTAAAAAAATGGTGTAGTAGAAAATAGAAAAAATCTGAACTTGGATGCTGCCATTTCAGTGCTCCTTCTGCTCTGGTCCCCCTGCCGATGATGTCTGTTTTTTTAATTACGACTCTGCAGCCACTGGTCTCAGCAGTCATGTGTTGTTTATGAAGGATCACATGACTGATGAACATGATATCATAGGTGGGGAGCACCAGAGCAGCAGCCATTATGTAACTGCAATGGCATCACAGATTAGTTATTTATTTTTTTTACAATTTTTTACTCCTACTGACCATCAGACACTATAATGTAATCATAATCAACTTCTTTATTGACAAAAAAGCCTATGTAAGGGTATGGCCACACGGCAAGTGTCAAATGGCAATCGGATCCTGTTTAAGAATTCAGATGGTATTTTAAATGGTTTTCGGGGATGGTTCTGTCCGTGGTTTTCGGATTCGGCCATCCCCTTTAACCATTGAATAGCACATCTTCTGCTCAAAAAACAGGTGGAAAATTGTGCATGTTCCCAGATTTTCGGAACGCCAGCATTGTGAAAATCTGCCCAGTAGGAGAAATCGTGCAGTGTAGACTATTGGATGGATTTTCTAGTACAGTCAATTGGGATGGTTGACAGTCGGTTTTCAGATGGGTTTTTTAAAAAAAAAAAAAAACATCTGAAAAACCGACTGAAGAGCCCTGCTATACTTACATTAGATACTATTTGTAACAGTGCGGCGCTGACAGACATACGCCGAAGCGCCGACCGCAGACATCCGGGTGTGGATCCTCTGTGATCACCGCAGGCGAGGTGGTAGCTGGAGGACCACGCCAGGGAGTGGAGTCTAAGGGGCCCCTGGTCTTCGCCAGAGCCCGCCGCAAAGCGGGATGGACTTGGCTGCGGGACCCCAGGTCACTACCCCTGACGTGGCTACCTGCGGTTTACAGCCGGGGTACGGACAGGAACACAGGAACATAGGAGAACAAAGCAGGGCAGGTAAAACGTATCAGGAACACAGCAGGATACAGGGGGGGGGTTAAACGTACTTAGCAACCCCAGGATACGGCAGGAACTGGACGGGTAACACATCAGGTACAGACCAGGGGAAAACGGCAGGAACAGGAGAGGGAAAAACAGGACAGGAACACGGCAGGATTTCAGGAGACACGACGGACGGACGGCCAGGAGCTCAGATGACAAAGACACTGGACCAGCATCTCAGGGGTTAAAGGCTCCAACAAACAGACCTGAGATGCGGCAGGAGCTCAAGATGGGAAGCAGCTGGGGCACAGCAAAAGACTGCAATGAACTGACCAGAGCAGAGGCAAAGGGAACTTCCTCTTATAGGCAGGGGTCAAAGGTAAAGAGGAAGTAGACAGAGACAAGTAACCTATAAAAGATAGGAAGCTGCAGGCGTGCGCCCTAAGAGGAACAGACCCCACACAGGACCCCAGGAAGCAAACAGAAAAAGGGAAAGGACAGGTAAGCACAGGAAAGGGACGGGCACGCCGACGGCCCAAGGCAGGGAACCGCGGCGTGAACCGTGACACTATTCAATAGAGCTGTGGAGTAATAAATCATTGTGAAGTTAAAATACTATATAGAGACATGTAATACAAAAAGATATCTACAGTTTGCTGATGGTTTCCAGATAAAAACAGTGTTTGCACTTTATGTTTTCATCAGATTGAAATGACTGGCTTTTTGTCTTCTTTTTAGTGGTCAACCTATTCCACGTGTTACATACACAGAGGATGAAAAAAAGACTTGGGGAACAGTGTTCAAAGAGTTGAAATCACTGTACCCCACACATGCGTGCTATGAACATAACCACATCTTTCCTTTGCTCGAAAAGTACTGTGGATATAATGAAAATAATATTCCTCAGCTTGAAGATGTCTCCAATTTTCTTCAAAGTATGCACTAAATTATCTCAACTATTGTAAAACTGTATAGTATAGTTGGTTAACACAGAGTGTAAGTGGAGGACATTTGTATTTGAGTGCACCTACTTTGCCCAGCCTCATTAAGAATTGTTGTAGTTTGCTTATCAAAATATAATTTAGTTTAGTTATGGGGAATTGTTGTTATCATGTTAATTTACCCAGGTGCACCATCAGGGCAGTATCAGCAGTACTTATGTTGGGGGCCTTGATTAAATTTAAAAAGAGAGGGGCCCAGTCATATGGTACAAGATAGGAACTGGTAATGGGCATAAGGGCCAGATGCTTTTGTTGCATGGGGCCCTGAAATTACTTATGGCAGCCATAAATATACTTATGAACCTAAATAAGTATCATTGAAAGAATAATGAAAAATGAATATCATTATTAAGCAATGCAATTGTTAGACTGATGTCTGCTTCAGACACCTAATTTATGCCACTGTATACTGTATAGTGTTTATGTCATGCAAAGACTCCAGGTAACAAAAAAAGTTAAAACAAAATATACTAAATACTATATACATGGTGTACTTTTTTACTTTGGCCCATTATATATGAGTGCAGCAGACTATGCTTTCCTATGCAGTTAATACAAGTGTATATTACAAGTGATATCTACTGCACAGTAGATATCAAAAGTATGTTCCCTTGCATTTTTCAGTAGTACTATAGTGGCATGTGTTCAGCAGGTATGCTTCGGAGATTTTCTGGGGTTTATGTTGAACCTAGCCTTAACCAACACAAGAGGTGTCGTTGACCAACCATGTCTAGAATACTTCTAGCATTAATAATATAAACACTAATGCAAGCAAAAAGAGCAGCATCTATCAACAGCAACACACAATTTCTTTAATTTCCTAGCTTACAAAAAAAAGAAACCAATAAATCGATGCGTTTAATCCTCTGTTTATATTTACTCTTTTTTACAATTGGTCCAATAAGGATAGCTTTTCAAATCCATTACTCAGCCTTCCCCCATGCCACTCCCCTGTTCGTTTTTTAAGCAACTCTTTCCTATTTTTAGGAAAGCAAACCCTTTAAGGCCATGTCCATATTAATAAGTGATTCTATTAAAGGCGTACCATTGTGTTTGGGCGGCACTCACTGTAGACTCTGGTATTAGGTTGCCAGTTGATGGGTGTGAAAAACCCTTGTAAATATAAAAAAAATGTCAACGGCACTCTATATATTTGGATGCAAAGTGAGATTTTTATCGTAACAAAACCAGTGTGCTCCAAGAAGAGAATAAGCTTTCTAGTGACAACTACACCCAATTTCTATACCTCCCCTTTTTCAACACTTTTCTGTCACTAGAAAGCTTTTTCTCTTATTGGAGCACACTGGATTTGTTACAATAAAAATCGCACTTTGCATCCAAATATATGGAGTGCCATTGACATTTTTTTTGTAATTTTATTAAAAGCACCATCAGAGCCAAACAAACTGCCTCGATAAATGATAATGTCAGAAAAGTATCCTGTACACAGTGCCAGGTAAGAGCCTGAATATACAATACTTGCCAGTAGGGTTCCTTTGTAAAGCGTTAACAGAGTTCACCTCATAAATCAAAAGTCTGATGCAAGTTTAACACTTGCATCAGAGGTTCCATTAAATGACAGACACCAATAGTGCTTGACGACTCCATTAGGTACAGTGAGGTCTGTTGGTTAATCGTTGTGGTGGCTGTCATTTTAATGGAAAAATTGCGCTGCATGCTGTATATTTTCTTCACAATATATTATAAATCACTCCTTGGATTATACCACAAACTTCACAAATTTTATTATGCTGTTCTTCCAGCCATAAAAGCATCAATATATGCTATATAAGACAGTTAAAAAGTCAATATTGCACTTGCGGTTATGATGTGATCTCCTATCATGGACTATCCTCAGAAAGTTCTCATGCGGTGCTCAGAGCATAATCAATTTCCACCCTGCGGCCATGACAGCCTATTCAGGTATGCGCAGCTCTGTGACATTTCGGGGACACGCCCCTTCATCAAGCCCCTGATGCTTGAGGAAGGGGGCTTCCTCAAGCTGCGTAAACATGTTCTAGGTGGTAGTTTCTTACATATGGCCAGATTGTTATGTTTCATCCTTTTGTCCATATTATGGAATGGTCTTTTCCATGCTAAACAGACAATTTCTGTATTCTTCATAAAGCTTGTACTGGTTTCCGTTTACGTCCTGTCGCTGGTTTGCTGTCATCACGAGATTTCCTGGCTGGGTTGGCATTCAGAGTATTTCACTCAACTCAGTATATTCGCCATTGGTCAAAGCCCATGTATACACATGAGCCGTGAGTACATTTCCTTCAGCCTTCTAATTCTGTAGTTGCCCTTATGATTGTCTTAACAAATTGCTGCATCTATTCCTGATAGGTCTGTTTTAGTAAATCTTTGTGTTGCCTGTGAAATATCAATTCTGGAGCATCTTCTCTTATAACTCTGTGTTGTGCTTGTCTTCTGTTATTTATCATAGAAATATATTACTGAATCTGTCAGCTGGGTGTTACCAGATGGGTGGGTGTCCATACACAATCTCACATTATCCAATGAGGGCTGCCAGAGTCAGTGTGTACAGGGACACACCCCTTTAAAAACTGGAATGGTAACACCCAGTTGACTGATTCAGTTATACATCTCTAGAAGAAATAACAGAGGAACAGCACAACACAGAGTTATGGGAGTAGATGCTCCAGAATTGTTATTTCACAGAGAAGAGATGCATTTAATAATATTGTCATGTCAGGAGGTAACACAAATCCTATTTAAAGGAAATCTGCAATCTTTAAATGTTGGTGGCATGTTTTTCTTCTTCAGTAATACTGCTTATCTAACAAAGCTTTAATATTAGGAGCACTTACTTTCATAAAGCTTAATAGTCCACTAGCTTTTAGTCCACGAGCAAAACAACTACAACCTTCTCTACACTAAGGGCCACATGTATGAATCTGTTTAGGTGTAAAACTCACTTTTTTGCCCATAGTAACCTATGGGCAAAAGAGTAAGTTTTAGACCTAAGCAGGTTCACACATGTGGCCCTAAGGGTCAACTTCCTAGGTCTACAATTCACTTTATTGCATATAGCATTTCATGTAGTGCTCTGAGGGGCGCTCTGATTGGTTGCTATGGGCAACAAAGAGTTTTAGACCTAGACAGTTTTCATACATGTGGCACTTAGTATGTGCATTCATAAAATGGCAGTTTAATAATAAAAAGCTATAACAATACTTTGTGGGAATGAAACAGTAATGTAGGAAACCTGCTGTCTACATATAACATTTTGTTTGTTTTTGCCCTACAGTGATATTTGCCATGAACTTTTAGGACATGCTCCCCTCTTTGCTGATCCAAGTTTTGCCCAGTTTTCACAAGTAAGAATTACATATGAATATACTGTAGATGGTTTAAAAGAAAACACATATCTTTTAATAACCTGCTATCTAACATGTTTTCAGGAGATCGGATTGGCATCACTTGGGGCACCAGATAATTACATCGAAATGTTGGCTACGGTAATATAATTTTTTTCCCTATAATATTGTATTTTTATATAAAACCTATCCTGAATTTTTGCATAGTATCTCACCAAGCTTCTCTCTTTGCATATAGCACCTCATTTATAATTTTGTCCCTATAAATATTTCTTCATTTTATTCAAAACCTCCATGATTCCATGTGTTTCCCAATCCTCTCATGTGTCCTGTTTTCTGTGTCGGGAGCTCATAAACAAATTTGTGTAGCATGGAGGGCCAGTGTATTATAAAGTAGATAAGTAGATAGTAGAAAACAATGGCCTGCAGCTGATTTCAAATACAATCATGAAAGTCAAGTAGTCTCGAAGCACATGGAGTATCATACCCCTATAAAATATACCAAGCAAAACTGCATGTAAAACAAATGCTTTTTACCTTGAGAACAACCAGGAAGAATTTCAAGGAAACATACAATTGATGGGATCCTCTGTATGTCTCAGTTGAGCTCTGTGCTCTTTCTAAGGCTATGTTCACATGGCGTAATTGCGGGGTGTACAGTACGCCCCACAATTACGCCGGGTGTTTGGGAGTCGCGCTGACCGGCGCATACTCCCGCAACGCGAGGGGGGAGGGGGCAGCCCGCCGGCCCCATAGACTATCAATACTCACGGCGCATATTCGGCACAAGTAATTGACATGTCACTTATCTCCCCGCGTGTACAATACGATCATATTGTACGAGCATGGAGAGGAGGCGTAATCCATAGTTCTCTAGAAGAACTATGGATTACCATAATTTCGGCGCGGATCTCGCTCGTATTAGAGCGCATATACGACGTGAAATGTTCGCCGAAATTAGCCCGTGTGACCATAGCCTAAAGCAGTACCTTTTCTATGACCTTGATTGTAGCCCTAATTGCCTTGCAGCAATAATTTTTGAGTTTTAATCATATAACATAACATCTGCAAGCAGTTTGTATGTTCTCTGTATGCTAATTTGTGTTTCATTTGAGCATATAGCTTACTCATCAAAAAATAATGGCATGTCTATTGGCTTCATATGAAATCAGCTCTAGCATCCATATATTTAAAAAACAAAACAGAAAAAGATTGTTGGAAGTGATGATACTATGTGATACTATGGGCCACATGTATGAAAGCTGTTTAGGTCTAAAACTTTTTTGCCCATAGTAACTTATGAGCAAAAAAGTATGCTTTAGACCTAAACAGTTTTCATACATGTGGCCCTATGTGTACAGCACTGCAGACAATGTTTGCTTTATGTATGAAATGCCAAGGTATTTGTAATTACTGCATTTATATCCTGCACATATAGCAAATACCCTTGTAAGTCTATATGCCCCCTGCCCGAACTACAGCCCACAATTACTGTAATTCATAGTTCTCATTGAGAGCTATGATTACCTGATGTTTTCACGGACGCGTATTGCATGGTGGGAGAAAGAAGTGACTTGTCACTTCTTCCCAGCACTTGCATGCCAGGGAAAATGAAGGTGAATGGGGGCCGGTAGTCAGCGGTTTAGAAGTACACACTGGCCAGTGCCTACTTCTAAAACAACAGTGCTGTGCACATTACGCAAGCTGACAGTGAAAGAATAAAGATTCGAGTTCCTGTTTACACCAGTCATTGTAGTCGGTTTACCTACACAATGAAAAAAATGGACCTGCAGATATCTATGTCAGAGGAAAAAGAAAGGTGTGATTTCATTTTAAAAGATTATGATAAAATGTCATATCTTCAGTTGTTAACTAATGCTTTCTTTTCTCCTTAATCATAAGGTATACTGGTTTACTGCTGAATTTGGACTTTGCAAACAAGGTGATAAAATAAAGGCTTATGGAGCAGGGCTGCTTTCTTCGTTTGGAGAATTACAGGTTGGAATAAGTATATTAAGCTGAATAAGCTTTTTTTAATTTTATAAAATTGCACTGTTTCTAAAAAAAAAAAAAAAAAAAACATCAGTAGTGGAGGATTTTTCAAATAGAATTGATAAGGCTGCGGTTTCTTGTAAACAGAACACTGGGGAAGATTTTAAAATCTTTTGCAATGCTTGACTTGTGTCGCTTTTGACAAAATAGCTCATACTGTTATATAAATTTGGTACAGGTGTAGACTTCTTGGCCTTATGTATGAAACTGTTTATGGGTAAGACTTTCTTTGTTGGCCATAGCAACCAATCACAGCTCCCCTTTCATGTTTTCAGAACACTATTTGAAACGAAAGGGGAGCTCTGATTGGTTGCTTTAGGCATCAAAGAAATTAGCTCTAGACAGTTATCATTCATGTCCCCCTATGTCAATTATTGTCAGCTAACTGTGCATCAACGAAATAAAACAAAATGTTTGGACAATTTTGTTGCATTTTAAGTCACACCTAAACCCCACCAATATCAGTCATTCCCCCACTAAACCACGCCCCCTTGTCAAGTGTCTAAAACCTAATTTGTCTAAAGTGAGATCCAACAAATTTTGGTGCATTTTACAACAAAAACTAGATGCAAACCCATTTTTACATTTTCCCCACATGACTTTTGATGGGGAACATTGCACCATAAAATAATGAAATAAAACACAGCTTTCAAAGCACACTTTTTGCATAAAATGCTACAACTGCAAGAGATATGCATAAAGCCTAAAAAAGCAGTTTGGTAGAGTTTTTTGTTTGGCCAAAGAAACACCATCCAAAGTAAGTGTGAAGAGGTACTCACAGAATCAACATTCTTAAAAGTGGGTTGGAAACCACTAGATACACAACAAATAGGATTTAACACAACTATCACAAAAATCACAACAAAAAGGTGAATGCTATTATAGAATGTAACTTTTAATTATATACATTTAAAAACTAGAAAAACTGCCCCTAATAAACCGTGGGTGTTCAAACCTACCTTAGACAACTATGGATAAAGATGACCGCTCCGTGCAGCTCCCGTACAGAGAGGAGGCAGGAGGGATCGTTCCCCTCCTGCTTTCTCCCCTGTATGTATTGTGGCCGGTTGACGCTGTACATACAGATCAGCGTCGCAAGAGGCGTGACGCATGGATGTACTCATTCCCCCTCAGACATGTTACCTGTGGCAGGGCCTAGT
Organism: Phyllomedusa bahiana; assembly: GCA_025379985.1. Lineage (NCBI taxonomy): Eukaryota > Metazoa > Chordata > Amphibia > Anura > Hylidae > Phyllomedusa > Phyllomedusa bahiana. Next base: position 67,507 of record JAODAL010007797.1, on the reverse strand, counting down.
AGGCTTCTGTACATGGCAAGCCCAGAGGATGTTATTTGACCTCCAGTCACCATGGCAACCCTGGACACCCCACAATCTTAAATCTTGTTGATGGTTTGTCAGAAGGGACTCCCTCCCTCTGTCAACCAGCTAAAGGTCGTGGCCACTATTGACCACAGCATCGACGTCATTGTTGGATATGTAGACAAGTCCTCAGTCTATTTTCATTAATAACCTACAGAATTGTGAAGTAAGATAGATAAATCACTGCAAAATAAGTAATGAAATACATCTAGAACATCATGTTTTGTAAAAATATTTTTATTTGTATACCTGTTTTCTACAGTATTGCTTAACAGACAAACCAGATCTGAAACCCTTTGAACCCGAGAAGACAGCTCTGCAGAAGTACCCTATAAATGAGTTCCAGCCTGTGTATTTCATTGCTGAAAGCTTTGAAGATGCAAAGGAAAAAGTGAGGTGAGATTAGGATTACAGTTACTACGGTACTTATTTAGGAAAGTGGACACTCAACACTGTTAAAGGGGATTTGCCACCAGACCAAGTACTGACCTCCGTTCAGTATGAGAGCAAGATGTAAACAAATCACACTGAGTCATGAAGCTGCAGTGGAGAGAGGGAGAGGGGAGGGGGGAGTGAGGAATCCAAAGGGAGCGTCTCAAAACTTAAGTGAACTAATAAACAGTACAACAGTGGATTCAATACAGCAAGACACAGCCTCATAGACGGCACTGTCAGGAGAAACCTTATCTGCTAAGAAGCTAATGTAATGTAAACAAATCACGCAGCAAGACACAGAGACGCACACAGACGCACACAGCCAGAGCACAGAGCTGCATAAGGGGATCCTGTGACATGTTCACTCAAATAATCAAACTATAACTTGTGAATTCTGTATACAAAAGAGAACACCTATTCTAAACAGCAGATTGAAAGCTTCTTCATCAGATAAAGCAGGGATCTAATAACACTACAGCTAGTTATTCTGTATACAAAAGAAAACATATTGCTACCTGGTGCCTTAAAAGACCTTCCTTTTGCCTGTCATCAGATAAGTGATTCACGCAAGCGCGGCCTTTCAGCTCCTGGGTCGGCCTTTCAGCTCCTGGGTCGTGACTAGGAGAAGCTTTGCGGTAACCAAGGGGGGTTGAGAAATGCTTTAGCTCTCAGAGTTTTCACTTTTTTAATCACATATATTTAGAAAAGTGATTAAATACCCATTTTGGAGGTTCCCACGTCAACATTACATGGTGGCAAAACCCCTTTAACCCTTTTTCTGTAAGGGTCATTTTCAAACTTTTGACAAACAGAAATAATATCTGAATTAAAAAATAAAACATAAAATTATACCTCCATGCCCATATATTTTCACACCTTGCACATTGTGAAAATGACACCCATACTTTATATCCATAGGCACCTTTATGCAATCCTGTATCAGAATGTAATTTTGTGAAAAATTTAAAAAAAAAACATGTTAAATTGCTACAAATTTTTAAAGAGAACCTGTCACATAGATTATGCCCCCTTGGCTGAGGACAGCACAAGCTAGTGTCAGAACTGCTGTTTCCAGCACTGTGTCCTTTATTCTGTAAGATGCTGTAGTTTTCGAATATTTAATGCTCAAACCTGCAGTTTTCAGCCAGAAAAGAGTCAAAGAGTCATTTAAAACCCCGCCCACCTGAGGATAGGTAGAAACATGAATAACTGTCAGCTAGCCCCGCCTACTGGCAATTATTCTCAGATTTCTACCGATTCAAAGCAATAGGTTTATTAGTTGAGGTGGGCAGGGTTAGCCTCAGGTGGGTGGAGTTTTAAATGACTCTGACTCTTTTCTGGCTGAAAACTGCAGGTTTGGGCATTAAATACTTGAAAACTACAACATCTTCCAGAATAAGGGACACAGTGCTGGAAACAGCAGGTCTGACACTACCTTGTTCTGTCCTCAGCCACAGGGGCAAAAACTATGTGACAGGTTCTCTTTAAATAATATATAAATTGTAGCCAAATGCACAGTTAGATCCTAATGTACATTTAGGAAACATGGAGAGGCTTTTTGGGGCGAATAGAGTACCGTATATACTTGAGTATAAGCCGACCCGAATATAAGCCGAGGCACCTACTTTTGCCACAAAAAACTAGGAAAACTTATTGACTCGAGTATAAGCCTAGGGTGGAAAATGCAGCAGCGAAAGGTAAATTTCAAAAATAAAAATGGATACCAATAAAATTACATAGGCAGGTACAGGCAGTTAATATCCCCCATAGGTAGTTATAGGGAGGTATATGTACTCCATCGACAGGTATAGGCAGGTATATGTCCCCCATAGGCAGGTTATAGGCAGGTATATGTCCCCCATAGGCAGATAACAGGCAGACATATGTTCCCATAGGCAGATTATAGGCAGGTATATGTCCCTATAGGCAGGTTATAGGAAGGTTATAGGCGGGTATATGTCCCCCGTAGGCAGGTATATGTCCCCATTAGGCAAGGTTATATTGGCAGGTATAATAGTCCCCCATGGCAGGTTTAGTAGGCAGGCATTATGTTCCCATAGGGCAGGTTCATGGCTAGGTATTATATTGTCCCTGTAGGCAGCCCGGGCCATGGCAGCGCCTGGACGCTGTCGGCTTACTCGGGATTCTGCTGTATGCCCTCCCTGAGGAGTCGCATATAGCAGAAGTGTCCCTGCCCTCGGCTGGGCCATCGCAGCACCCAAGGGCTGTCAGTGACCCGAGTATAAGCCGAGGTCGGATTTTTCAGCACATTTTTTGTGCTGAAAAACTTGGCTTATACTCGAGTATATATGGTAAATTAATTAATGCTACCTTATTTATTATGTCAAAAAGAGGGACATGTAAACAGAGATAGGTAGATTCCGGTCCAAAATCAGAACTGTCCCCCCAAAAGAGGAACACTTTAGAGGTCTTTCTCTGTTACTGTAACAAAGTAAACCAGGAATTAAACAGTTTTTTTGCTGCTAATTGGCTTCAAGCAGTGCTGCACCCCTGATAATGTACCTAGATACAATGTGAAGTAGTCAGTGTACAGCTTGTATAACAATGTCAATTTGGCTTGCCCTCAAAATAACTCAACACACAGCCATCAGTGTCTAAACCGCTGGCAACAAAAGTGAGTACATCCCTAAGTGAAAATGGACGAATTGTGCCCAAAGTGTCAATATTTACTGTGGCCACCATTATTTTGCAGCCCTGCCTTAACTCTCTTTGGCAGGGAGTTCACTAGAGCTTCACAGGTTGCAGCCACTGGAATCCTCTTTCTCTCCTCCATGACAACATCACGGAGCTGGTGGATGTGCAATACGGTTTAGGTCTGGAGCCATGCTTGGCCAGTCCAGAACCTTTATCCTCATTTTCTTTAGCAAAGCAGTGGGCATCTTGGAGGTGTGTTTGGAGTCTTTATCATGTTGGAATACTGAACTGCAGTCCAGTTTCCGAGGGGAGGGAACCATACTCTGCTTCAGTATGTCACGGTACTTGTAGCCATTTTTGGTTCCCACAATTAACTGTAGCTCCCCACAGCCGGTAGCACTCATGCAGCCCCAAACCATGACACTCACACCCCCAGGCTTGACTTTAGGCAATGAATAACCTACAAAAATATAAGGGCTCCCACAAACAATAAAGAACCACAAGGCAAACTAAATACAAAACACCAATAACTAGCTATAATGGTAAAAAATAAACAAATTTTATTGAAAAGCAGCGAACCCTCCATACACTGGGTGACACTTGGTATGGGTTATGCTTTTTGATACTAAATTATATTTTTTGATCTTAGCCCTTTGATATTTAGGTGTGTCTATTTTCCCTGTTTTTGGTGGGTTGTAGCAGCATTTTTCTGTTGGGTGTGTATTTGTATCATTTTTATATTTATGTATTTTTTACAGAGTTTTTTTCAATAAAATTTCTTTATTTTTTACCATTACGACTAGTTTTTGGTGTTTTGACTTTAGGCAAGACACACTTGTCTCTGTCAACTCACCTAGTTGCCATCATACACAGTTAACAACATCTAAACAAAATAAGTTTATCTCGGTCTTATCAGACCACAGGGCATGGTTCCAGTAATCCATGTCCTTAGTTTGCCTGTCTTGAGTAAACTGTTTGTGGCCTTTCCTGTGCATCATCTTTAGAAGAGGCTTCCTTCTGGGATCACAGCCTTGCAGACCAATATGACGAAGTGTTCCGCATATGGCCTGAGCACTGGCAGGCTGACCCCCACCCTTTTAACCTCTGCAGCAAGGCTGACAGCACTCAAACGTCTATTTTGAAGAGACAATCTCTGGATATAAGGCTGAGCATGGGCACTTAACTTTTTTGGTAGACCATAACAAGGCTAGTTCTGAGTGAAACCTGTCTTGTTGAACCACTGTAGTCTTGGCCACTGTGCTGCAGCTCAGTTTCAGGGTGTTGGCAATCTTCTCTTAGCCTAGATCATCTATATGTAAAGCAATAACTATTTTTTTCAGATCCATGAGGTGCCATGTTGAACTTCCAGTGAACAGTTTGATAGTGTGAGAGCGATAACCAAATTTAACACACCTGCTCCCCATTCACACCGGAGACTGTGTAATACTAACAAGTCACATGACACTTTGGAGGGAAATGGCAAATTGGGCACAATTTGTCCATTTTCACTTAGAGGTGTAAGCACACCAAATTTATACTATTATACAAGTTGTACACCGACTACTTTACATTGTATCAAAGGGTCATATGTTCAGTGTTGTCCCATGAAAAGATATAATACAATATTTACAAAAATGTGAGGGATGTACTCCCTTTTTGTGAGATACTGTAAGGCCCTATGTTTATATAACTTTTTCTAAAATACTTTAATTCTAGCATTTATTACCTCTATCTGCAATATTTTATTGCAGCATAAACCATATTTTTCTAATTTCAGCTTTAGCTGTGTGAAAAACACAAGGAAAAAAGGAGGAAAGGGGGGGGATTGGTATGTAGTATGGGAGAGGCTCCAAAAAAAACACTCAGCAGTTAAGGGTGCAAGCTGGAGACTTGAATAAAAGAATACTGATGTTAGCATGAAGCCAAAAGAGCATGGATCGTCCAAGCTGCAGTTCCTGTTGAAGGACAGTAGTGAGAAGATCACAAGGTTACTTTGTGTTGAATCCAATCCAATCCAATAATGTCGCTCTCATTGAGCATGAAGGGTGCTATAGTACCACAAGGCATCAATAGTGCTATAGGCCACAAGGTGTCCAGTCAGTACATTGTGTCCCACTTAGCCAGTTAAGGATTCGGTTTATATATTACACTCTTGCCTCTCACCAAGCCAACCAGTAAGTTCTGCGCTGCACTGACGAGGGACAGATACCCCAAAACAGCTGTCTGCAGATTAACTTAACTGGTTTGGCTCAAATCCCTTTCACATTGTAAGGCTCCTGTGAGGTACATGTGACTTGAGGATAACTACATCCAATAGAGTGCGCTGTGGAGCTCCTCAGCTCTTTTCCCATATGCCTGCGCTTTATGCAAAACAGTCAGTGAGGTCCGAAAGGCAAGTAAATCCTCACACCAACCAATTTATCGGTGGCTCTCCCCAAGGAGAGATTTTTCCTCCTTCTATATATTACACAGTAATGCTGAATAGTAGCCAATCATGGGGCAACTTAAAGGCATGTTTAATACATTTAATAGTCTGGCAATTTAGAGAAACAATGTACTGACTATGTCTATAGGATTTAGTCACCATTACGTGGGCAAGCAAAAATAATAGTACAGTATGTTATGTTTTAAAGACCAAATCACTGCTGAAAAACCACCTGACTAAAATATAACTTTTAATGAAAATTGATGAAAAAGAACATCTCACCAAAACAACAATAATATCAGTAAATACTCAATCAAATTGAAGGGGTCCTAGGGATGAGATATCAATATATCCAAAGAAGACTTACGGTTAGATGATAAACTCTGTGGCAAAGATGAACAACTTCAGGATCTTATCTATCTATCTATCTATCTATCTATCTATCTATCTATCTATCTATCTATCTATCTATCTATCATGGAGACTTTAGGGTTCAATCAGTTCCCAATAACAATGGAATTAGTAGCCCCAGGCATGCACATAATCCTCTTGATTAGAATGAATCCTTAATGTAAATGGTAAGTAATGGGGAAGAATACAAAAAAAAAATATTGTTAAATGATACATATTCTCTCCCTCTGCTTGCCCTACCTGGGGTACATCACCCAAAAAAGGGCGGCTCCACTAAGCAGAACTTAACACTAAATAACACCAACCCTACAGTCTAGAGATGCAAAAAGCACCCAAATATACTGACACATTTCCCCCTTCTTTGTTGAAGCATTCATCAGAGGACAAACAATAAATTAAACCTGACCAGAGTAGAGGGTACCCAGAAGATTGGGAAAAAAAAGCCACACAAGCATGCATTGTGGTATACATAAGCAGTGTATAATGACATCTATGGCACCCTAGGTATTATAAAGTATGGTCTAATTTAACTAAGTGTATGTCCAATCCAATCAATGTATAACTTAAAATATTCTGACGTTTTACAGAAAATTTGCTGCCACAATTCCTCGACCTTTCTCTGTGCGTTATAATCCATATACCCAAAGCATTGAAGTGTTAGATAATGTACAGCAGCTGAAGAATCTAGCTGACTGCATCAACGGTAAGTAGATCTTTTAATATTCAGTTTATAATCAGTTTTTCTGACATCACAGTCCTACGAGTTGAAGATAATACACATAAAAGATCTGATAGGGAGATTTTGTGAATTGTGAATTGTGAATATGACACTTTTCATTTATTCTGAATGCCATATTACTCAATCCCCCAGCACTGTTTCTAACATCTACAATTTTGTAATTTTGAAAAAAGAAGAGGTGTTGTTTCAAATTGCACTTAGGGCCCTTAGGGCCTCATGTATGAAAACTGTTTAGGTTTAAAAACTCACTTTGTTGCCCATAGGTTACTATGGCCAAAAAAGTGAGTTTTAGACCTAAACAGTTTTCATACATGTGGCCCTAAATTTCCATTTTGTAATGTATTGCTTTTGTTTTGCATGGAAAAGTTTTGCACACAATTTGATATAGTCCAGTAGCTGCACAGTATTCAATATCACATGTGCAGTACCTTGGGGATTTAACCCTGTACTGTAATTTCTGACTGCTGAAACACAATAAGGAACATTAGTAATTGTTACCCATTGCATTCTCTGCTGGGGTATTTCACACACAACTGCCCTCACTCGATAAAACAATGGGGAATATTTACTATGGCAATATCGCCAAAATTCTATACCAAAATACTGGTGTACTTACAATACAATGCAGAGCTGCAAAAAGTGCAATATTGTAGAGACATACTGCATCATATGCTCATAATTATACATAATGCTTTTTGCACAGGTGAAATCGGGATCCTTTGCTCCGCTCTTCGAAAGTTAGAATGAAGATTCTCCCCCTGCACTTACAATGGACTGCATATTATGAAGACATTACATCACTAAACAGAAATAAAATAACATTATCATTAATATGACATTGGGATCACAGAATAGATATTTTATTATTGTGGTTAACAAATTATGATACATATATAGTGATTTAATGTAATCACAATTTGTGTATACATATATATTACTTACAGAAAGTTAGGGATATTTGACTTTTGGGGTGAACATAACACTTCTTGAAGAAAATGTTAAATGAACTATAGGACACTATCTTTTAACTTTAGAATGCACATGTCAAACTGTTCAATGTTTCAGTACTTGCTGATCTCTAACAAGGAGTTTAATGTCAAAATTCCCAACAGGTGTTTGATCCCTGAATTGCCCAATAAATTTAGGTGATCAATTTGAATTGTGATTTAAACAGTCATCCTCTTCATGCTGTTCATATTTTGACATCATGAGACCAAGATAACACCTTACAATTGATGAACAGTACCACGTCCTTGTGAGGCCCCAAGCAGGATGCTCTCAGATGGAAGTGGCCACTGAGCTTAGAGTGTCACAGAGTGTAATCAGCAGGTTACAACAGAGATACAGAGTCACAGAAAGGCAAATAAGTGGTTGGGATTTTGGCTACAACACACACTGATGACCACTTCATTGTAAACAATGCCCTGCGGAACCAGAAACGCATAAGGAGGAATGGGGATTGTGCCCATATTATTCCTCTTTTAAAGGAATTCAATTTAATGTGATTTTAGCTTTTTCACAATATTTTTCTTTTTGGATGCTGGACTTCACTTTATTTCCTGGATTGATCATCTTCTTTGCGGGATCTGGAGCACTGTCTGTGCACCAAATTTCTTAAATAACACTAGACTGAACACAAATTCTATAGTGGCCACTTCTTTTTTGCCTTGGACTCTGTAACACACTAAGCTCAGTGACCACTTCCCTCTTAGAGCATTATGCTTGAAGCCTCGCAATGGCGAGGTACTGTTGATCAATTGTGAGGTGTTGTCTTGGTCTCAAGATGTCAAAAGGTGAACAGCATGATGAGGAGGACTGTTTATATCCCAATTCAAATTGATCCCCTAAATTTATTGGGCGATTCAGGGATCAAATACTTGTTGTTGTGAATTTTACCTTTAAGCTCCTTGTTAGAGATCAGCAAGTTGTGCAAAAAGTACTGAAACATTGAACAGTTGGACATGTGCATTCTGAAGATAAGAGATGGTCTCAGTTCATTTTTTTTTTTTAAATACAATCTTATTTTTTATGTTTATCTTGATCTTTCAACCAAAAGCCAAATATTCCATATATCTGAGTGGCAAAATGATGTGAACCTTTAGGATTAGCAGATAATTTGAAGGTAAAATTAGAGTCAGGTGTTTTCAATTAATATGATGACAATCGGGTGTGAGTGAGTGAGTTGTATCATTTAAAGAACAGGAATCTATCAGTGTCTGATCTAGAAATTTATAATGGCATGAGCAAAGGAGATATCTGAGGACCTCAGAAAAAGAGTTTTTGATGCTCATAAGGCCATATAAGGCTACAAAAGGTCAGGCATAAAGAAAGGTATGTAATAGCTTTTGACGTCAAAAAGGAGCCCAGAGTAACTTCTAAGCAATGTAAGGGCTTTTTTTTTACATTAGCTTATGTTGATGTCCATGAGTTGACCATCAGAAGGACACTGAATGACAATGGTGTACATGGTAGAATTATAAAAAAAAATCTTCCTGCTGTCCAAAAAGAACATCGCTACTTATCTGCTCTTTGTTTAAGATGAATTAGATAAGCCAGGAGACTATTGGAACAATGTTTTGTCAACGGATGAGATCATTATACAGCTTTTCAATTTAAATCATTATGTTTGGAGAATAAAAAACTCTGCATTCCAGCATAAAAAACTCATAAACTATATCTGGGTCAGAAGGGATTGTAGTCATTAAGGGAAAAATTAAATGTTACCAGCAAATTCTAAAGAATAATATCAGGGCATTTGTCTGTGAGCCGAATCTGCAGAGAATGTGTTACAGGTCGAGATAGTGTATCTTCTGTGTCACCGTGAGAGACAGATATGAACTGTGTCAGAGAACAGAGTTTAAGGATCCCCCCGGTATTCACCAGAGCCTGCTGCAAGGCCAGTTGAACTTTGCTGTCGGAAATTCCCAGGTCGCTATTCCTGACCACTGCTGGTGACAGAGTAGGTACAGTCATGATACAGTAGGAGCAAGCTTAAGACATGGTCAGTGAACATGCGATAAGGTCAGGGCAGACGGCAGACAGAACATGGTTGGGTCACTCGTGGTAAGGTCGGGGCTGAGAATAGAAACATAGCATGGGTCAAATCCAGGGAACACAATCAGAATAATGCTAGGGAACTTGTGAAAACACACCAATAGCAGCAGGGGAAGTGACCCAATGTAAGGACCAGCATCCACTGATTTGTAATTAGCGAAGCGCTGGCCCTCTGAATTCCCGAACAAGCTCCCGCCGGCCAGTGTCAGTGAGTGGAGTAGGAATAGCGAGAGGTGAGTACAGATGCCAGGAACCAAGTGCATGAGCGCAACCACGGTCCGGAGCATGGACTGTGGTGCGTTCCATGACAGAATTTGGGTCATGCAGCAAGGATAGAATAAAAAGAATAAAGTTAAGGTTTTGCAATGGCCAAGTCAAAGTCCTGACCATAATCCAATAGAAATGTTGTAGAAGGGCCTGAAGAGAGCAAGAAACCCCCCCAACATAACAGAGTTGAAACTATTTTGTACAGAGCAATGGGCTAAAATGCTTTCAAATCAATGTAAACAACAATTACCAGAAACATTAAAATACAGTTATTGCTGCATCAGGGGTTATACCAGATTTTGAAAGCAAAGGTTCACATACTTTTACTACTCATAGGTACATGATATTGGATTATTTGCCAATATAAATAAATAACCTAATATGTCTAATATGTTTGACTTATCTGTTTGATTTGGTTCTCTTTAGGGACTTGTGTTAAAATCTGATGTAATCTTAGGCCCCATTTATGCAGAAATACAGAAAATTCTAAAGTATTCACAAACTTTTAAGCACTACTATGTTTCTTTTTTAAACATACATAACATACTACATTCATGTAACTCAGTGCCCTATAGAAAATCACTGATAGCACATTGTAATAGTAGTTGGCTTGATAATTGCAATAAATATGTAATCTTCATATAACATATTGCAGCATTACCACTATTTACTTGTTATGCTTATATCATGCAATATGTCATATATGTTTATTTTCAGAAGTAGAAAAATCATTTGTGCCTATACTGAGCTTATCTGCTTGACTAATAAGAATTGAAATATGATTATTTCATAGATAAATAATTTTAGCCTAAGAGGCTTGTCCCATTATATAGTAGATACTTCTATATTTATTAGAGTATCATTATACAATGTGTATCTGTATTAACAACTGATTCTTCAGTGAGAAGTATTGTAAATGTAAAGGTGACTGTTCATGACATACAGTAGGAATGTTAGTAACAAGACTGGTCCAGAGACAAGATCAGAGTGTATCTTTTGGTACTCCTCTCAGAGATGCCAACACTACCAGTAGTGTTGCATCCTGGATTTGCATCAAATTTGACCCAAATCTGAGCACGTTAGTTCAGATTAGTTTAAACTGATTTTTGTTGAAAATTGGTAAAAAGAGAAATCGACCATAAACATAGTACTAACTTAGAATTAGGATTGTTTAAAGGCATTTAGGGGGTTAACTTGCCAATCCACCGATGGTACTATTGCATTGCGGCCTAATTTTCCTAATGTTCCATCCGTTATCACTTCCAGTAACATAGGTCAAATGTTATGGTAACTGGAAATTATGTTGAACGTCACGTATAATGTCACTTTCAGTTCCTTCAACATAGGCCCAATGTGATGGTAACAGGACAGCACGTTGGATCTGAAGTTTGGCCGCAATGGACGTGTCTCATCAGTGGACTGGTAAATCAACCCCCTAATATGCTTTAAACAATCTCAACCTTAAATTAGGATTAGAGAAAAAATGTAGGTTTGGGACATTCCAAGCCCAAATTTTTTCATGAGTTTGGTGAAATATTTTTCAAACCGAACAAGGCCTCTTATGAGCAACACTAATTAGTAGTGCCAGGCATTAATTAGTATCTACAATAATGGAGTGTTCTCAATTACAGAGATTTGTTAGGAAGGGAAGATCTCTCCTTAAGGAGAGCACCGAACGAACGGCTTGTAGAGTTTTTGTTTTGCCTTTTCGCCCTCTACTTAGATCTGCATATCACAAGGCATTAATGGAAAGGGCTGAGAAGCCCACAGTGCCCTTGTTGGTTGTAACACATCCTCAATTTGCTTTTGACCCACCGAGTCTTGAGAAAGCAAAAAGGATTTTTTAGCCAAGCCAGTATCTCTCATCTACAGACAACGCTGTTTCGGGATTTTTGTCCCTCTTCAGTGCAGAGTAGAGAAGATACTGGCTGGCTGTGTGGGAGGCATCGGGTAGCTCAGGAAGGGAAGATCTCTCCTTAAGGAGAGCACCGAACGAACGGCTTGTAGAGTTTTTGTTTTGCCTTTTCGCCCTCTACTTAGCATCTGCATATCACAAGGAATTATGGGAAAGGGTCTGAGAAGCCCACAGTGCCCTCTGTTGGTTGTAACACATCCTAAATTTGCTTTTGACCCACCGAGTCTTGAGAAAGCAAAAAGGATTTTTTAGCCAAGCCAGTATCTCTCATCTACAGACAACGCTGTTTTTGGGATTTTTGTCCCTCTTCAGTGCAGAGTAGAGAAGATACTGGCTGGCTGTGTGGGAGGCATCGGGTAGCTCAGGATTGGAAGATCTCTCCTTAGGGAGAGCACCTTAAGGAGAGATCTTCCTTCCTGAGCTACCCGATGCCTCCACACAAGCCAGCCAGTTATCTTCTCTACTCTGCACTGAAGAGGGGACAAAAATCCCGAAACAGCGTTGTCTGTAGATGAGAGATACTGGCTTGGCTAAAAAATCCTTTTTGCTTTCTCAAGACTCGGTGGGCAAAAGCAAATTGAGGATGTGTTATAACCAACAGAGGGCACTGTGGGCTTCTCAGCCCCTTTCCCATAATGCCTTGTGATATGCAGATGCTAATAGAGGGCGAAAAAGGCAAAACAAAAACTCTACAAGGCCGTTCGTTCGGTGCTCTCCTTAAGGAGAGATCTTCCCTTCCTGAGCTACCCGATTGCCTCCCACAAAGCCAGCCCAGTATCTTCTCTACTCTGCACTAAAAGAGGACAAAAATCCCGAAACAGCGTTGTCTGTAGATGAGAGATACTGGTTTGGCTAAAAAATCCTTTTTGCTTTTTCAAGACTCGGTGGGTCAAAAGCAAATTGAGGATGTGTTACAACCAACAGAGGGCACTGTGGGCTTCTCAGCCCCTTTCCCATAATGCCTAGAGATTTGTTAGTAAGACAAAAATTTCATGTCTGTTACAAATTACATTTAATACTTTTGTAAGATATATACTGTGTAGTCAAAGCTAATATTTCAATATCTTGTATGTTTTTAATTGATTGTTAATAAAGATTTATATAATCATGCAAAGGTTTTTCTATTTTCTTAGTAAAATTAAAGGTACAGTTATTATTTAGTACATTTATTGCCTTTATAATATTAACATACTGTGTCTGCAGCACTGCATCAAGTAGCTACCTCTTCACAGGATCAAAATATAATTTTCCGGTCTCACATGCCCACAAGAGAGTCATTTGCATAGAAAGGCAGTTAGTCTATTTGTACAGATATGGAGTTTGGGAGGAAACTCACACACACTCTGGAAACGCCTTGCGTCTAGTCAGGACATACATGAAGCAAATCCTATGCCACCAAGCTTTAAAGAGAAATTGAAAAACAAAATGGTATTAGTATAGTTTATAGTTTTGTTAGGTCAATGTCTATGCAAAAAAAGAAATGTGTTAATATTGAGACCAGATTCCAGCCGCACATCTCACCGGTAGCTCTGCTGCTCCATCCTCCCTGCTCCCACCCTTACAGGTCCCAAGTGACAAAGGCCTATCTGGCCAAAACGTCGGACCATGGGAATAACCTATATACTTCTGCATCTAATGCATATGGAGAGTTAATACTTTTGTGAAAAAATGCTCAATAAATATTTCACACAAAAGCTACCTTAACGTGTGCCGTGGATTCCTTCTGCATTGGCCAGGTATACTATTTGCTTTGGTACCTATAAAGGCACAAATAATGTTTTGACTATGGCAGTGTCAGAACACGTTTGGGCAGGCAGCCTTCTGTTTGCATGGTGCAACGCCCGGCAAGGGTTAAACCGTCTGAGCTTGGTCCACACTCTGGGAGAGGTGCTGCTCGGGAGCTCAGGAGTGACAGCTCTGCAGCCTCTCCCAACAAGGTGTGTGTCGATCAGGCCAATCAGAGGGCCCGAACCACGCACCAATCAGCTGCTGGGGCGGTGTCCGGGAAGACCTTTTAAACTGGCTCAGTTCTGTCAGGCATTGCCTGTGAAAGGGTTCCCCTGTGTTTTTCCCCTGCATTTATTGTGATTGTCTTCCTAGTATTTGACCTCGGTCTTGTTTCTTGACCTCGATCTTGTCCTCCGTTTTGTACCGCATGACCGCTAGTGTTTGACCTCGGTTCTCCGTTTCTCTTCTAGTTCCCGTTTTTGGCTTAGGCGTTCCCGACCGTTAGCGACCCGGACTGTTGACTTTGCTTTTCCTTGACAGCCAAGCACCATTCGTGTAGGGATTGATGTCCAGTTGGGGTCTGTCACCTAGGGCAGCATGCTCAGTAGGCAGGGGCAGTGGGCTGGGTAGCAGTCAGGGCGCACTGCACCTCTTCTGACGTGACAGGCAGATTACAATGAAATACAGGGGCGTCGCTAGGCAGTAATATTCGGGGCTCGTGCCCCGGATATATTGCCTGCTGCCCCGAATCTTTCTTCTCTGGCCCTCATTCCCTATAGTAGTGCGGCGCTGCATTGTTGTTCTCTATGAGAACTAGCAGTGCGGCGCGGGCGACTACTATGTTTACTGCCTCTCTGCTGTTGCCGCCGGTGGAGCTTCATGTAGCCTGCTGTGCGCAGTACAGGGTCCGGAGCCGAGCTCGTATCCTTCTGAGCTGCCGGCAGCTTCCTGTAGAAGAGGAGGAGGAGCCAGGCTGCAGCAAGCTCCGAGTGTCGGCTTCACCTCCTCCAGTCAGGGAGTGCCCGCCGAGCCCGGCAGAGCAGCCGGCATCTACTGCAGGTATTAACTGTCTACAGTCTGGAGAGAAGTTCTCATAGACATGTCTGGGGGAGGGGGGGGCAATATAATTTAATTGCAGAGTACCTGTCAGCTCTGTGACCCACAGAGCTGACAGTCTACAGTTATACTGATCAGCTCAATCATGGGTCAGCAGTGTATATCTAACCCATAGAGCTGATTAGTATAACTGTGGATATATACAGCTACCTGAGGGGCAGTATATACAGCTTCCTGAGGGGCAGTATATACAGCTACCTGAGGGGCAGTATATATAGCTAACTAAGGGGCAGTATATACAGCTACCTGAGGGGCGGTATATACAGCTTCCTGAGGGGGCAGTATATACAGCTATCTGAGGGGCAGTATATACAGCTACCTGAGGGGCAGTATATACAGCTACCTGGGTGGGGCAGTATATACAGCTACCTGAGGGGCAGTATATACAGCTGCCTGGGGGGCAGTGTATACAGCTGCCTGAGGGGCAGTATATACAACTTCCTGAGGGGCAGTGTATACAGCTTCCTGAGGGGCAGTATATACAGCTTAGTATATACAGCTGCCTGAGGGGCAGTATATACAGCTACCTGAGGGGCAGTATATACAGCTACCTGAGGGGCAGTATATACAGCTTCCTGAGGGGCAGTATATACAGCTTCCTGAGGGGCAGTATATACAGCTACCTGAGGGGCAGTATATACAGCTTCCTGAGGGGCAGTATATACAGCTACCTGAGGGGCAGTATATACAGCTTCCTGAGGGGCAGTATATACAGCTACCTGAGGGGCAGTATATACAGCTACCTGAGTGGCAGTATATACAGCTACCTGGGTGGGGCAATATATACAGCTACCTGAGGGGCAGTATATACAGCTGCCTGGGGGGCAGTATATACAGCTACCTGAGTGGGGCAGTATATACAGCTACCTGAGGGGCAGTATATACAGCTTCCTAAGGGGCAGTATATACAGCTTCCTTGGGGGCAGTATATACAGCTGCCTGTGGGGCATTTTATAAAGCTTCCTGCGGGGACAGTATATACAGCTTCCTGAGGGGCAGTATATACAGCTTCCTGAGGGGGCAGTATATACAGCTATCTGAGGGGCAGTATATACAGCTACCTGAGGGGCAGTACATACAGCTTCCTGGGGGGCAGTATATACATCTACCTGGGTGGGGCAGTATATACAGCTACCTGAGGGGCAGTATATACAGCTTCCTGGGGGGCAGTATATACAGCTGCCTGAGGGGCAGTGTATACAGCTTCCTGGGGGGCAGTGTATACAGCTTCCTGAGGGGGCAGTGTATACAGCTGCCTGGGGGGCAGTATATACAGCTACCTGGGTGGGGCAGTATATACAGCTACCTGAGGGGCAGTATCTACAGCTTCCTGGGGGGCAGTATATACAGCTGCCTGAGGGGCAGTGTATACAGCTTCCTGGGGGGCAGTGTATACAGCTTCCTGAGGGGGCAGTGCATACAGCTGCCTGGGGGCAGTATATACAGCTACCTGGGTGGGGCAGTATATACAGCTACCTGAGGGGCAGTATATACAGCTTCCTGGGGGGCAGTATATACAGCTTCCTGAGGGGCAGTGTATACAGCTTCCTGGGGGGCAGTGTATACAGCTTCCTGAGGGGGCAGTGTATGCAGCTGCCTGAGGGGTGTATTATATAGCATTAGGTGTATTATATAGTATTATACATCCCCTGTGTATTATATAGCATTATACATCCCCTGTGTATAATACAGTATTATACATCCCCTGTGTAATATAGCATCATACATATAGCAAATTGTAACACAGAGGGCACGGGCCCCGGATGTTTTAGGACCCTAGCAATGCCCCTGTCCCACACTGTACAGCGCTGAGTATATATAATGCACCTGCAGAGGTTGGTGATGTATATGAGGGTCCCACACTGTACAGCGCTGAGTATATATATAATGCACCTGCAGAGGTTGGTGATGTATATGAGGGTCCCACACTGTACAGCGCTGAGTATATATAATGCACCTGTAGAGGTCGGTGATGTATATGAGGAACCAATACTGTACAGCGCTGAGTATATATAATGCACCTGCAGAGGTCGGTGATGTATATTACGGTCACATACTGTACAGCGCTGAGTACATATAATGCACCTGCAGAGGTCAATGATATCTGAGGCTCATGTAATGTACAGTCCACTGCGATGTGGTAGAAATCCAGTGATTGTGCAGCGATGATGGTTGTTCCCTTCGGACCCAGCCCGGTACTGCTGCTGCTGCTGCTCTTTGGAATCAGGCTTGTTAGAACTCACCGGAATCTCTGTTCCTTCTTTGCAGGATCTGTGCGGCGCCTCCACCTGTGACACCCTGGGAATGGCGGATGTGGGCACCATGTGCGACCCGAAACGCAGCTGCTCTGTCATTGAGGACGATGGGCTTCCATCAGCCTTCACGACGGCTCATGAGCTCGGTGAGTCCCCCAGACACAAGTTACCACGGACGGGGAGCAGAGCGCCCCTCAATGTGAACCTACCTACCTCTTTACATTCAGAGGTGCAGCCAGTCCTGTTTGACTACATCATAATAATCTTTATCATACTTACCAACTTTTGGAAGTGGTCTTCAGGGAGATTTGGAATTGCAGCTTGTCGCCTTGATGGTTTGAGTGGGCCACACCCCCTGTTTCACATGACATGCCCTCTTTTGCACAAAGCCACACCCCCTTGTCACATCTGTGTAACAGCTTTGTGGAAAGCTAATAAGGGATATGGTATCTTTCAGCTTTACTGGACGTTGGATCTCCTGACCAGCATCCAAGCTGGGTAACACCACATCAATCAGCTTCCTTCAGAGCCGAGCTACAATGTGG
This sequence comes from Phyllomedusa bahiana, assembly GCA_025379985.1. NCBI lineage: Eukaryota > Metazoa > Chordata > Amphibia > Anura > Hylidae > Phyllomedusa > Phyllomedusa bahiana. The sequence goes on along the minus strand of JAODAL010007797.1, from coordinate 49,899 downwards.
TAGTCCCTCTGCACCAAGTGATGTCAGGGCAGCGTCTCATGACCCTGGCACCACCACTATATACAAAGCAAGCCACAGCCAGTAAGAAAGTCAGATGTATAAAGTGGTTCAGCTGCCATATAGGCTTAGGCTAAAACCGACCAAACATTGTCAACTTGTGACTGTTTGTCCCCTTTTCAGCCATATATGCTGCACTAGTGTATAAAGTGCGCAGCGCATTTTTGGAGCATATTTCGGCACGGTTTTTTGCCCTTAATTTTAATTTGTATGGGTGGAAACCTCGTCCAAAACCTCATCAAAAACCTCTTCTGAAGAAGCGCGTTTCAGGCGCGGTTTTGATGTTGTTTTGGGCGCTGAAAAATCAACTTCCAAATCAGCCATGTGAACATCCCCTAAGAGGCTGCCCAAGAGTGTATTCTAAAAGTTACCAGTACTTGATATGGACGGTACACATAAAAACCCGGCACTGGCCTCCTGGCAGTAAGACTGTCCCTGCCGGTGGTTTACCAGATTGGTGGCAAACCTACCATAGCGGTAGACTTACCAACTCTTCTGGGAGATCGGGAGAACTCGCCCTTTTCAGGGAGTCTCCCAACGATCAGGGAGAGTTGGTAAGTATGATCTTTGTATAGCGCCAACATATTCCGCAGCACTTTACAATTTGGAGGGTATAAGTACGGATAAAAAGACAGATACGAGGGGCTGCTGATAAGTCTTTGGCTTTACCCAAAAAGATATGAGATAGGAAGATGAAACTTTACCTTTATTCCACATACTCTGCACTGATGTCAACACACTTCTTACATCGGTATTCCACGTTCTGTAAGCCTTGCAAAAAGAAGGATTCCAGTTGTGCCTCAAACCAGTCATCCGCAGCAGCCATGGCATCAGGAATGGTGTGAAATTTGGTACTTTGAAGTGCTTCTTCAGGTCTGGAAACAGATGATAGTTGGAGGGAGCGAGATCTGGTGAATAAGGTGGGTGGTCAACCAGCTGGAAGCCTAGCTCCACCAGTTTTGCTGTGGTCGCTTGTGCAGTGTGAGCAGAGGCGTTGTCTTGCAGGAACAGGATTCCTTTGGACAGCTTGCCACACCTTTTGGCCTTCAGAGCTGCATTCAATTGGTCCAAAAGTACAATGTAATACCTTGCATTGATGATGGAACCGTTATGAAGGTCGTTCACTAGCAGAACGCCCTCCTTATCCCAGAACACAGACGCCATCACCTTAGCGGCTGATTTTTGCACCCTGAACCTCTTTGGACGAGGAGAACCACTGTGCCTCCACTCTTTTGACTGCTTCTCACTTTCAGGGTCATACAAATAAATCCAGGAAGTTCTTATCAGTCCGGAAACGCTGACAAATGGACCGGGAAGTTTTCACTCGCAGCTTTTCTGATCTATTGTCAAACATTTTGGGACCCTCTTTGCATATAGCTTCTTTATGTTCAAATGCTCATGGATAATGATACAAATACGTTCACGAGAAATCCCCATGATGTCTGCTATTCCCTTAGCTGAAATTCGCCAATTCTCCAGTATGAGGTTGTGCACAGCATCGACGATCTCCGGAGAAACAACCACTCTCGGTCGTCCAGGACATTCCTCGTCATTGGTGCTGAAGGGCCAGTTTTAAATTTGGCAACCCAATTCTTAATTGTAGAATATGAAGGGCATTGATCCCCCAATGTCTGCGACCTCTCACCATGAATTTCCTTTTGCTGACTTTTCTTGCAGAAACAAGAATTTTATCACTCCCCTGCTCTCATTTGCTGTGAATATCCCCTTAGACTCCGCCATTTTGTTTTCCCACGTGCCTAGATCACTGTTGCCATAAGCTACAAGCACAACATTTTGAAAACATATATTAGACACATAAGGCTTTCATGTGATGGAACATTCATTACCATAGAAACAAAAAAAAAAGAACACAAAGCAAAGACTTATCAGCAGCCCCTCGTATATAAAAAGCTACTGTCAGAGTAATAAGTTATTATACTTACTACTCCAAGAAGGGTCACATCTTTGGGTGTCACCAGCTGGCTACCACGGGAGAGCAATGATGAGTCACAGGTTGAGATTCAAAATCACTCTGGGAGCAAAGCCCCCCCCCAGGTCTTTATTTTATAGATGAATTGTTACATGATATCAAAGGGTTAAATGACAAGCCCACCCTAACCAATGGAAAAAAATAGGGCGTGAATAAACATTGGTACCATTAATATTTATATTCTTACGGCCCGTGTCCAAAATTAATTAAACTTCAAACAAAAATACAAAATCTTTATATAGTCAAACAAAGAGAAAACCTCTCATTTACTTTGTAGGGCCCCCAAAAGGTATAAGGGTATTCTAGCTCAACTTCCAATTTTAATTGGGGGAACCGCATTTTTTCAAAAAAATTAGATAGAACAGGAACTTTTCCCCCTAGTGTGTCCTTCCACCCGCACCTCCAAGCAATTCTTGGCTAAGTTTCATATAAAAAATCTCTGGTATTTAAAAGAAAGACAAAGAACAAGAAATGAAGCAAAATGGAGTCAGTTAGGCCTAGACAGCAGGGCTATATTTTCAACACTCTTAAAGATGAACCAAGGTGAGGGCCCTGCCACAAGAGCTTGCAAAAAATTTCAATATCATTTTATAAAGAGGTTCCAAAAAAACCCTGTGTTTCAACTTGGCCTATTGTTTCTTCAAGATTTTTGCTTGCGTCAGTGAATTAAAACTATTTAAAAAAAAAAAAGTCTTGACCTAATCTTCTAATGTTAATTCAAATAGAAGGGAAAAGTGAAGTCGGGGTGCGGCTTATCTGCTGTGAATTCACTGGTTTTGACGTGGGTAACTTATGGCTGACAAAAATGGCTGGGGGGTTTGCCCTTTTGGGGTAGTGTGACGATTACGTTGGCTATCGCATCGGCGATAGTCGGCCACCATCGATAAGGTTTTTTCGACAGTGAGCAAGTCGATATGAGCGATGACATTAAAAGGTTATGGGAGAGCAACAACACCTTCCATTCTTCACCCAAACAGGGCTGTAGAAGCTGGAATTAACAGCACACAAACAGTCAATTGGATACCTGCTAAATCTTAGCTCAACCTTAGTATTTAAAAGCCACAGAAAAAAAAGTCACACCCATTCAATTTCCCCTGTCTTGTTACCTCAGCATGACCTTAAACATGCATCAACCACAAATTAAAAGTGCCAGAGGCAGTATTATTTGACCTTCATTTTACTTGAACCGGACCATTGAATATCCCTGTCCTGCGAACGCCATGCATGACCATAAAAACTGCATGACCAACAGATTAAAAAGGTGCCGGAAGAAAGTAGTCTTTGAACCACCATTTTAGTTGAACTGGACATTGACAAACCCTGTCTGGACCGCCAGCATGACCCTTAAACCTGTTCTGACCATCAGACTAAAAAGTGCCGGAAAAAGGAGTCTTTAACCACCATTTAGTTGAAACTGGGGACATTGACCAAACGTGTCCTGGGACCGCTGCATGACCCTTTAAATACTGTCTGACCCACAGATTGAAAAAGTGCGGAAAAGGAGTCTTTCAACCTCATTTTTGTTGAAACTGGACATTGACTATACTGTCTGGACCGCAGTATGGGACCATTAACCTGTCTGACCCCAGATTAAAAAAAGTGCCAGAAAAAGGAGTCTTTTCAACCCCATTTAGTTTACCTGGAACTTTACTGTCCCTTTCCTGGGCACAGTATGACATTAAACCTGTCTGACCCCCAGATAAAAAGTGTCGGAAAAAGGAGTGTTTCAACCACCATTTTAGCTTGAACTGGACATTGGACTAGAACTGTCTGGGAACGCAGTACATTAGACCATTAAACCTCGTCAGACCCCCAGCAATAAAAATGCCGGAAAAAGGAGTCTTTCAACCACCATTTTAGTTGAACTGGACATTGCAACCCTGTCTGAACGCAGCATGACCCCATAAAACCTGGGGTCTGACCCACAGATTAAAAAAGTGCGGAAAAAGGAGTCCTTTCAACCACCATTTTAGTTTAACTGGACTTTGAATAACCTGTTCCTGGACCGCAGTATGGAACATTAACGGTCTGACCCCCAGATTCAAAATTGCCGGAAAAAAGGAGTCTTTCAACCACCATTTTAGTCTGAAACTGGAATAGACTGTCCATGTTCCTGGGCACAGTATGACCATTAAAACCTGTCTGACGCCCAGATTAAAAAGTGCGGAGAAAAGGAGTTCTTTCAACACCATTTTAGTTGAACTGGACATTGAATATCTGTCCTGTGCCACAGAATGACACAGGGCCGGGGAGTTAAGTGGGTGCGGTGAGAACCCCCAGGCTGGCGTCTGTCATCTATTAAACACGCAGGTTAAAAATGCCTGATGACGCAGCAACGAAAAAGAAAAAAAAAAAAAAAAAATAAAAAAAAAAAAAAAAAAAAAAAAATAAAAAAAAAAAAAAGAAAAAAAAAAAAAAAAAAAAAAAAAAAAAAAAAAAAAAAAAAAAAAAAAAAAAAAAAAAATAAAAAAAAAAAAAAAAAGAAAAAAACAAAAAAAAAAAAAAAAAATAAAAAATGTCGTGCTGAAGCAGAGTGCAGAAGGGAGGGGAACGTGTGGAGAACTCAGCCTTCTCAGTACCAGTCAAGGACTGGGTAGCGCTTGCCCCTCCGTATGAGTGCGGACAATGAGCTTCACTTGGAAATAATGGTGGAATAACACTCTGTTTCCACCAGGTGCCCTTTTTCTTGGCATTCTTTTTCTCATTTTACCTCAAGTGCTGGAGGAAATTGTCTTGTACTGTTGTTCTATGTCCGTGCTCCATACTTTTCATTTCTGTATAACCTACATCTGGTCAGTTTTCCTGTACTCACTTGTTCAATTCAGAGGAATTTTTTTACAGCTATTTTGTACATGCAAGTTTTTTTTGTTGTTTAATTCTAGAAAAACTCATTTTTAATTAGGATGGTATCAAACCATGTCTTTGTTTCTCTTTTTTTTAATTGTATTAAATTGTTGTCTCATACAGGGGCGATTGATAGCTATGTTAAAGATCTTGCAAAAAACAAGTAATTTTGCTATATGTGGTGTCCATTTCAGTGTTCATACCTATTCCGTTTCTGACAGCAACCAATCCCTTGAGCCACTCTTGACAATTGGTGAAGAACAAATGTCTGTTAGAAATAAATTTTTTTATAATAGGACCTGTAGTATAGCTGCATTTCAAAGCAAAATGCCTCCAAAAATTAAAGCATGACCTTGAGCCATTGGGACAATTGGAAGAACAAATGTCTGTTAGAAACAACATTTTTTTTTAATAGGTCCTGTCGTATAGCTGCATTTCAAAGCAAAATGCCCCCCAAAAATTCAAAGCATGACCCTTGAGGCCACTTTGGACAATTGTGAAGAACAATGTCTGTTAGAAAACACATTTTTTTATTATAGGACCTGTAGTATTGCTGCATTTCAAAAGCAGCATGACCAAAAAATTATAAAAATGACTTCTCAGCCACTGGTTAAAAACTTGTGAGGGAGAAATGCACTTAGATGCCAACATTTCGTTCCAAAGGACCATGATTATTGCTGTATCTCACAGACTACATGACCCCAAAAAAAATTTATAAATATGGACTTCTCAGCCACTATCTAAAAATTGTGAGGGAGAAATGCCACTTAAAGCCCACATTTCGGTTCAAAAAGGACCTAATATTGCGGTATCTCACAGCAACATGACTCTCAAAACCATTGACCAATGCGGGAAAACTTCTTAAGATAAAGTGAGTAAATGGATTAGGTGTTGTCATGAAACCTTGGTGTCTTTTACAGGTCTCCTCACAGCAAACCAGCAAAATGAACTGTTGGCAAAAGAGAATAAAATTGCAGTTAATAAAATGATCATTTTAAAAAAATTTTTCAAGAGGACCATTTCTGTTTGAAAGAGGATGTGATGTAGACCGGCTACTAAATCGGTGACCTCGGCAATTGGGGCCACAAAACATCATCAGAGATCCATGCCTGATTCATTCTTGATGAAAGTCAACGATACACATTATCTGGGTAGCCGGATGCGTTTGGTCTGTAATGACTCTCAGATGTGCTGAAGGTCCGCTCAGATATGACGCTGGTGCTGGGCGGACAACATCTATGGGCGTGACGAGCCAGCTCGGGCCATTCGTCCATTTTGGATGCCAGAAGTCTATTGGGTCCGGAACACATACAAAAAATCGGTGTTGAGATGCAGATAGTCGTGCCCATGATCTTAAGCTGATCTTTGGTGTGTTGGATGTGTGCCCTGCATTGCATGCGTTGGTGAATGGGTGGTAAACAAGATTGCCAGAGGTCACCATTAGGCTTTCGCACTTGCCTGCTGCTGCCGCTACGCCTACTGGGCACTCTACTGCTGTCACGTCGTGATGTTGTTCCACCGTGACATTTGGGAACTATGAAGCAGACGCAACAGATGTCTCCAGTTGAATCAATCAGCAAGGTCTCATTTCCTGCATTTTACTCTCTATTAGGGTGGGTTGGAAGGAAAGTGCCTTGAGTTTTTGTTTTGTACCGGGGATCCAGGAGGGTGGCCACCAGTAATGTTTGTTCAATTTTGTGGCCTTAATGTAGTGGTCATGTTGGAGGGAAATGGAGCACAAGCACTCATTTGTGAGTGGAGATGGGAGCCTTGATTTCCCAGCCTCTGGTGAGGGGCACTAGCAAACTGATCTTCCTCATCTTCTCCTCCGCCTCAAAATTCGCGCCAACCTCTTTCCAAGGCAGGGACGTCAGGTAACTTCGGTGTCTAGGAATACCTCCTCCTCCCCGGCTCCCTCCGGGCACAGCCTTCAACAAGCCCTGACTTGATGAGATGATGCACAGAGAGCTGATGCGCCACCTTGCACTAGCTCTGGACCCCGAACACTGCCTAATGAAAGACCGATGAAATTGTGAAACTGTCGGGCCTTGTGGTTATGGAAGGAGAGAAAGGCTCGTATGTCCGCATTCTGTGTCCGTCTACTCCCTTCGTGGTGGCGGGACCTGTTGTTCAGAGTGTCTAACGATCGTTCCAGAACTAAGATCCACCACAATGTCATGCTGACAAGGGCTTTGTCAGCACTGAGCATTTTGGTGGCTTCTTCAAAACTGGCAATGATGGTGCAGCGCTCTTTAACCTGGCCTCACTCTCGGTGGGCTCATCACCCGAGGTTCGCCACCGCTGCTTGTCAGTCCATGTGTCACTTCGTACTGCGTAATGGCATTGCGCTGCTGCCACAATCGCTGGAGTATGTGGATAGGGTGGAATTCCAGGTTGTTGGCCACGTCACAATGTGACGGTAGAACGGGGAGGCGAGTCTGACGCGCAAACGCAGCCAGCGGGACGAAGCAGGGTGCGAATCGGCGGAAGAGCGAACTTAGACTTCGAGCCTTCCTCAGAGGAGTCCCAGACCTGGGTAGCCTTTAGAAGAAATTTCTGGGACGACAGGTTCATGACATGTGCAGGCAAGGGATGTGGCTCCAGCCTACCGATTTAGGGGGCCAGAGATTTTCCACCCTGTTATCGCACACCATCACTTGTGGCAAACAGGTTCTTGGCACCCAGGAGCCGCGCTCGGTCTCATTGCAGAGAAGCCGTTCCACTGCTCCTGACCTGTGTGTGGACAGTCTCCAAGACAGATTTCATTATCAACTCGGCCTGGTTTCTCTGGGGCACGTGTTGCCACCAGGGTACCTTGGGGGAAAGAACTGCACTATCCCTGCGGTTATGAAGAGCGGTGTGCGCCGAGCTGAGAGCCACCGTCACCCCCAGGGACATCCACCCCCAGCTCACCCAGTGAGCGCACATAGATATAGCGGCCTCCCTTCTAATTAATTGGCGTGTTACATAGTCCATGTGTCGTTGGGTCAGATGGACTTTTCGGCCACAAGCTGCAGACAAGCGCTTGACAATTTTAGATGAACACGAGGAGGCCAGGGTGCAGGATGGCTTTTCTGGCAGAAATGTGCTCGGACATCTGGTATTGGGGGAAGGCGAAGGGCGATGACGTGGCTGAACCCATCTGTGTCACCAGAAGGAGGCTAACATTTCCCAAGGCCAAAAGCCTGGCAATGCCGACATTCAGGCTTTTGGCTTTGGGATGTTTTTTGTTAAGTGTTTATTCTGCTCCCAAACCTGGAAGATAGAAGGCTAGGTTTAGGGGGACTGGCCACTGTAGGCGTGCAGGTATCATTAGTGGCGGATGGAGAAGGGTTAGGATGGGTCTCTGGTGGTGCTGGTGGTACTCGGCGGACGGTGGAGGCTGAAGCGGAGGCTGATCCCTGATCATGGACTCTGAGAGACATGGGCCAGCTGAGGGAACGCTTGGTGGTGGCGGTGGAGGCGGAGACAGAGGGTGTGACAGGTGGTTGGAGGACCGGCGTCGGTCGGCTTTTTTGGGCCCAAGTGTGCCTCCATTTCAAACTTCATGCATTCGCTGCATGTGGATAGACATGTTGGTTGGTGGTTAACCACCTAAGGTTCTTGCCTTACTTATGCGTTTACGGCAAACGGGGGCATATGACATGGCTGAGTGAATCAGAGGATGGTTCAAAGGAGGCCAGGCTTGAAGAGGTCTGACCTTTTTGACGGCGATAAGCGTTGGAGCGCGGTTTGCGCTGACCGTGGCTGGCGGAATCATATCAGGGACTTCTGGGGGTGGTGAAGACTGACCTCTCTCTTTTTTGAGGCGGAACGCTACTGACACTACCCCATCGGTTCTTCCTACTCGTCTTAGTGATGAAGCGCTCGCAAGCAAAATTGGGAGGACGAGGAGGTATAAGACTTGCTGGATGCAGGTTGCATTAACCACTGAAGGACAGATTGGCGAAGATGGTTCGTTACTGAGGTTACAGGCCCCTGACCCAGCGATTGACAGGCCTGACGGTCCTGCAATGATGATCCGCTGGCATGGTGTTGTCGCCAGCCACTGGAGGGGCAACTTCTCTGTACCCTTCTACCGTCCATGTCATACCCCACTCTTTGCTTGCTTACACTGGAATTTCGCTCCCATGTCAGAATATACAAATTTGAGAAGGTATGGAAGAGTTTTGAAAAAGTTCTTATTTAAAAGGACGGCAAATCACAGCTATTCTCAAATCCCTAAAATCAAAACAAAATTGTGGATTCAAATATAATGCAAAGTAGATCTATCAAGCAACAAAGTGGCCTGCCAAAGTGTAAAAACACGTATTGAAATGTATTCGATAAAAAAGGTTTTTTTTTGGCACCTATAAATTTCCCCTGGGTAACTACACAATTGTGGATTCAAATTTAACTGCAAGGGGGCTCTATAACAAATCTGACTGGGCAAACGTCAAAAAACACGTATCTGTAATGTATTGGGAAAAATAAAAGGTATTTTTGGCACCTATCAATTCACCGGGTGGTGCCTACAAAATTGCTGTTTTCAAATTTAACTGCAAAGTAATTACAAAAAATCGGCCTGCCCCAAATGAAAAAACACGTATCTGAAATGAAAATTCGGATAAAAAAAGGTATTTTTCGGCACCTTCAATTCACCTGTGGTGTTTAAAAAAAAATTGCAGTTTTCACATTTAAGTGAAAGGTGCCTAAATGAACAAAGCTGTAGTGCCCAAAGCAAAAAAACTATCTGAAGTATTCGGTAATAAAGGTATTTTTTGGCACCTATCAATTCACCTGTGGTAACTACAAATTTTGCTGATTCAAATTTAGCTGCAAGGTGGCTTTGTAAACAAATCTGGACGGGGGCAAAAGTGCAAAAAACACGTATCTTAAAAATTTTCGGATAATAAAGGGGTTTTTTTGGCACCTATCAATTCCCTTGGTGACTACAAAATTGCTGTTTTTCAAATTTAACTCAAAGTAGATCTATCAAAAAAGCTGGCCTGCCCCAAAGTGAAAAAAACCGTATCTGAAATGTATTTGGATAATAAAAGGTTTTTTTTTTGGCACCATCAATTCACCTTGGTGAAAAAAAAATTGCGAATTCACATTTAAGTCCCAAAGGTGCCTCAATGAACAAAGCTTTGCCCCAAAAAGTCAAAAAACCTACTGAAATTTATTCGGATATTACAAGGTATTTTTGGAAAATTCAACCGGGTGTGACTTGCTGGTTTCAATTAAGTAAAAGGTGGATATAAACAAAGTTGGAATGGGAAAAAATTGAAAATGAAGCCTATCTAAAAATGTATACTTAATAAAATGAGTTTTGCCCCTAACAAAGGACCGAAAGAAATTTAAAAAGATTTATCCATAAGTTTCAGGCGCCCAATACCAAGAAATATTAAAATAGAGAACTGTAATAATAAAGCTATTGCAATGTCTAACTAATCTTGGTGAACTTTATCCTATTCTTTATAGAGCTTGTCTGTGTTTCCCCGGGGGGGGCCCCCCCCCCCGCTCCCCCCCCCCCCGTGATTTTTACAGCGTAATTCTCCTTTTAAAATTCTCTACCTAACATAAAAATCTTCCAATCTCTAACAAACTAAATTGTAAGGACACAGCAATATGGGGTTTCTCTTGAAAATTTTTAAAAATTTTCCTGACCTGTTTGGACACAACAGAGCGCACGCCCTTCTGCTCTGAGACGCTGAGAGACACTGGGGCTGAACGGGAAAACGGTTCTATTAAAACGGGGTCATGTGATTTTTCCACCCAAAATCGCAACCTTACACACCCAGTCATGACTCGAAACACACATTTTACCTCTCTACTCGAAATTATTTGTGGCCGCCAAAATTACAGAAAGGGCCAAAAAAAGGCGCGATCAATAGATGATCACAGATTTTAACCTAAATTACGCATGATCTAAAAAATCCGATCACCAAAAAAAAACTTGCCGTTTTCAACTTGTCGATAATAACGCTCAACACTACTTGTTGTATTAGCAGAGGTGGGGGCTCTTTTTAGCGGCCGCAGCGAGGCAGACACGTATAGTCAGAGCTCATCTCCGTCCTGCGGTGCCAGTGTGGGCTGTGGCTTCAGTCCAGTGACTGGAAATATCTCAGTATGGCTGCGGCGGCGCCAAGAAGCGCCACCTCTGCTGTAGATAGACCGACTCTTCCCTCATACCCGGCGGCTCCTGTCCCTGTAAATAATCATTATGTACGGAGGAATAAAAAGAACAGAGAATAGTAACCATAAGTGAATGGAAACATCCAGGTCCTGAAAACCTGTACAGACCTAAAACAGCTGCAGGTTTGTTACAATCGTATCCAGTCTACAATGTGAACAGCCCCGTACATCCCGGGCTGTACCAAAGTACCTCTCGGATACATTGTTGCGGTTGGTGGGAATGATATGTTTTGCTCACAGGGGATTTTGTAGACCACGGGCCTCAAACATGCGGGCCACAGAGCACGGGAGCTCCCGAGATATCAGTTAAACAGGGCGAAAGAGGAGTGGCCCTAGCTGTTTAACTCCTTAAATAAGTTGTCTCACTACAGGGATTGGCTGCTTTATTTTTTAAAGTTTTTTTGCAAAACAAGTCACTTTGCAATATTTTGGTCCTTTTAACTAAAACCCCTACCTATTTTTAAAGATTTTCCCCCTTTATGGGCGGGCATCAGATCCTAAAGGTCCCCAAAAGGGCAAACAGGCCCTTTTTTTGGGGGAAATCTCTCCTGAAAAGGGGCTTTCAGCACGGTTCCCTAAGCTACAGACCGGTTCAAACTTTTCCTGATGGGTTTCCCCAAGCACGGTTGCAATAGCTACAGATCTTTTTCCATTCTCTCCTGATAGGCTGCAGCCCGGTTAGCTATAGCAACAGATCTTTTTTCAACCCTCTCTTAAAAGGCTGCCAGCACGGGTTTTGCTTTTAGCTACAGATCTTTTTTAAAAACCCCCCCTAAATAGGCCCCAAAGCACTGGTTTCGCTAAAAGAACGGGACCTGGTTTTTTTAACGCAGCCTAGTTAAAAAGACAGAAAAAACCCCCCCCCTGAATTAAAAATTGAAACCAAAAAAAACGGGAAATTTAAAGGGATAAACCCAATGAAAGTGAGGAAAACCCCCCTTTAAATGCCCAAACCAAATTAGCAAATCAGCCTTTTTAAAAAGGGGTTTTTCTCACTACAATTATTTGGGGATTTTTTTTTAACCCATGTAGGGAAAAGCAAATGAAGACTATTCCCAAAATTCATGCTGTGTTGATTTTGTTTTGTTCGGGAAGATAAAGAAAAATTTTATTTTCCTTTTTAGAGCACCAAGTTTCTCTACCCCAAATATCTTTAACTGTGAGTACATTTTTAAACACATCTCAAAAGGTCAGTAAAGTAAATGGGGTCCCGTACTTTTCTTTCCTGCAAAAAACAGTGATGGTACATGAGGATCCCACGGGGGGGGGGTGGAGGGGCTGGGGTTTTATGAAAACAAAAAAAACACAAAAAAGGGTCAGGGATATAAAAAAAGGGGGTTTCCCAAAAACCCCCCTCCCCCCGACTTCTTTTTCCCCCTCTGTATCTAAAATTGCTCCAAAAAAGCCTGCCCTTTTAAAAAAAACCCAAGGGTTTGAGGGAAAAATAAAATGCCCTAGACTCATTTTTTTAAAAAAAACCAAAAAGTTTTTTTTACCAAAAACTAAAATGCCCAAAACTGCCCTTTAAACTTAAAGCAAAAGATTTTAAAGCAAAAAAGGCAGAAAACTTATTGTGAAATATTAAAATCGGGAAAAAATGGGTTTAAAAAATTGCTAACCCCTTTTCAGGCCGGTGGTCCTTTGGACAAAAGTTTTTCACTCTTTAAGATTTTGTATTTTTTGGTGAACACAGTTTAAAAACCCACTGAAACGGGCTCAGCTAGGAATAGCACACTGATGTTTTCAATGACTGTATACGCCCCAACCACACCCTGACCAGGAAGTGTGAGTCTGAACCGGCGGCTTTAAAAACTACACAGTAAAAAAAAACCCCTTTAAAAGGGGGTTTTGCCAAAAACTAAATCTGAAAATCCCCTTTAAATCCGCCCCTTCACCTTTGTGTGCTCAAAAAGGGGGCGGTTGTGATTTGTTTTAAATTGCAGATAAAGTGACCCAGCGGGAAAGACTTTCACCAGGCCCCCCCCCAAAATGTAGTCAAAAAAAGGGCCCGGGTTTATGTAAAAGCTGTGCTACTATTTTTGAAGGCTCAGGGGTAAATTTTTGGGGCCTTTCACAGCAAAAGGGTTTCCTTTTTTTTCCAATCGGGCGGGTCACCCCTCATTGAAATTTGTTTAAACACCCCCTGTTTTAAAAGGACAGACACTTTGTAAGAAGCCCTCGCTCGAAAAACCCTGGGGTCTCTAAAACAGAATAAAATCGCAAAAATGACCAACATAAGAAATGGGACTTAAAAGGAAATAAATTTCACCCCCAATGGCACAAACCCCGCATTTTGCTATATCTGTGCATCATGGAAAATATTCTGTAGCCAGGGGCGTCGCTAGGCAAACCCATTGGGGAAAAACCCCCCCGGGAATAAATCCACCTGTTCCCCCGAGTCCCCCGGCGGCCCCAGGCTGCTCCCCCGGTGGGGCCCGGGAGCGCCCCTTTGGGTGGGGGCGGCGCCCACCGACCATTTGACTGTGGGGCCCGGGTTTCAAATTGGGGGAGGAGGCAGGACGGGACCCTTTTCCCGGTCCGGGTTTCTTCTCTCCTGTTTTTAAAACGGCGCTTGGTAAACGCAGTACATACACGCCCGGCGTCGCAGGGGGCTTTGACGCCCCCGCTTTCCCATCCCCCCCACGGGGAACGCGGGGAACCTCAAAAGCCGGAAAGCTCTGCCGGCCGAGGGAGGCCCCCGGGGCCCCGCGGGGAGGGCGTAAGTACCCCGGTAAAGGGACATCACGCTGCTTACCCCCGTTCCCCGAGCTGGGGAAACCAAACCCCCCGGGATCTCCCTTGAGGGGTAAGTTGGGTTTTTTTTTTAATTTTAATTTATTTAGCTTTTTGGGGGGCAATCCACGGGGCTAAAAAGGGGGGCATAAAAACTGGCGGGGGGAAATATTAATGGCTATGGGGGGGCATCTACGGCTACAGGGGGCATCTGCTGGCTAAAAGGGGGGCTATTAAGGGGCTTTTGGGGGGCATCTACGGGGCTACAGGGGAAATTCTGTTTGGAACAGGGGGGCAAATTAATGGTATGGGGGCATCAAAACGGGCCTTACGGGGGGCTCTACTGGGCTAAAAGGGGGCATTTTAAATTTTCCCATGGGGGAAACTACGGGCTACAGGGGGGGCATATTATTTGGGGGGGGGGCAAAATTAAGGGCAATGGGGGGAAATCTACTGGCTACAGGGGGGCATCTATTGGCTACAGGGGGGGCTTCACTGGCTACAGGGGGCTACAGGGGGGGCATATTAATGGCTATGGGGGGCATCTACTGGCTACAGGGTAGGCATCACTGGCTACAGGGGGGCATCTACCAGCTACAGGGGTTTCATTTGCTACGGGGGGCATCCCCTGGCTAAAAAGGGGGGGCTTTCACTGGCACAGGGGGACAACTACTGGCAAAAAAGGGGGCATGTACTGGTTTCAAGGGGGGCTTTAACTTGGCTACAGGGGCAGGTACTGGCTAAAAAGGGGGTCTTTCAAACTGGTACGGGGGGAACTACTGGCTAAAAGGGGGGCCTTCTACGGCGGGAAAAGGGAGGCTTCAACTGGCTACGGGGGGGCATCTACGGGGCTACAGGGGCATCTATTTGGCTACAAGGGCATGAAACGGCTACAAGGGGGGCCATGTACGGCACAGGGGCTTGAAACTGGCTACAGGGGGCATGAAACTAGCTATAAGGGGGAAACTACTGACTACAGGGGTCACTACTGCTCCCCGGGGGCAATCTACTGGTTTAGGGGGGCATCCTATTTTCCCAACGGGGGGGGCATCTACTGGCTACGGGGGGGCATCTACGGGCTAAAAGGGGGCATGGCTGGCTACGGGGGAAAAATGTACTTTTTTACAGGGGGGCATGACGGGCTAAAAGGGGGCATCTACGGGCTAAAAGGAGGCATCTCAGACTACGGGGGGAAATCAACAAACTACAGGGGCATCTACGGCTACAGGGGGAAACTACAAAACTACAGGGGGGCATGTACGGGCTACAGGGGGGCATCTCGACAACAGGGGGGCATCAAAGGGCTACAAGGGGGCAGGGGCCCGGGCCACGGGGGGGCATCACTGGCTACATTTTGACATGTACTGGCTACAGGGGGGGCATGTATTTGGCTACAGGGGGGAAACTATTTGCAAAAAAAGGAGGCATCTACGACTACAGGGGGCATTTTACGGGCCCTTACGGGGGGGGCATTTTCTGGCAACAGGGGGGAAACACCGGGCTACGGGGGACTTTTTCCTGGCTACGGGGGGGCATTACGGCAATAAGGAGGCCCCTACTGCAACAGGGGGAAATCTACTAACTACAGGGGGAAACTACTGGCTAAAAAAAAGGGGGGGGGCCATCTACTGTCAACAGGGGGCATCTACTGGCTAAAAAGTGGGCATCTCCCGGCCACAGGGGGCCATGGGCGGGCTCCCCATGGGGGGAAATCACGGGCTAAAAAGGGGACATCTACTGGCTACGGGGGGCTCAACGGCTCCCAGGGGGGCATATCACTGTGCTACGGGGGGGAAATATCATTTGGCTAAAAAGGGGGCATATCACGGGCCCTTACGGGGGCATATTTACCGGGCAAAGGGGGGGCCAAAATTACTGGCTACGGGGGGCCAAAAAAACCTGATTTAAAAGGACAAATAAGGGGGTTTAAAAGGGACCCATGTTACTGCCAAAAGGGGGCAGCAACCTGGCTCCCGGGGGGGCCAGAAAACCGGGCTAAGGGGGCAGAAAACCGGGCTAAAAGGGGGCCAAAACTACTTGGCAAAAGGGGGCTAAAAAATTGCTATGGGGCAAATTTTATTTAAAAAGGGGGGTGATTTTTTTACCATTTGGGGGGCACAATAGATGGGGGAGTTTGGGGAAAATAGGTTTATTGGGGGAAATTGTAAAAAAAAAAAGGCTTAAAAAATTAAATGGGGAAAAAATTTCCCTAAAAAAAAAGGGGTTTTTTTTTTTGAAAATTTTTTTCAGTAAGATTTTGGGGGCCCAAAAAAAAGTCGGATGGCTTTTTGGGACAGATGGAGAAAAAAGAGAAAGAGAAAAACCCCTTTTCCCAAAAGACCTCCCGGGTTAAAGTCACAAAATTTAACGCATTAAAAACACTTATATTTCTCCTGAGCCTACATACAAAGGATTTTCTCTGTAAAAATACATCCGCAGTTCACAATGAGACGCAAAAAATACCGTGTGAACCCCGCCCAACTCAGAAAAACTTAAGGGCCCGAGCCCCGGATGTTTTGGGACCCTAGCAACGCCCCTGATGAAATATTAACAGCACATAAATTATTCTTTGATAATCAAAAGGATGTCACAAGTTCCCTAGCATAATTCTGATTGTGTTCTCTGGATGTTGGAAATGTCCACAATTTATAAAGTATGCATTAAAGTTGGTGCTTTATGTGTAGAGAAGCTTCATATCCAGATCTACTGCATCTATTTCTTTCTGTATATTGCACTGCAATTCTGAAGGCTTGTTCCGTAGAAACATTCCTTCGCGTAACCCCAAAGAAGGAAATCAGATGGTGGACGATGAAGAGGTCAGCATGGACTACTTCCAGCAGTATGATACGTCATGCATCACAATGGCTGAAATTTAGGGCGACATGTTGAAGGGGGCTTACCGCCAGTTTTCTGGCGTACACTGCGCCTCCCATCCCCGAATCCCGCTGTCGGACGCAGCGTTCGGGCACTTTCGGCTGCGGCCCCATAAAGGGGCGGGGCAGTGGGCGGGCAGGGGGGCGCGGTGGGGCGCGGTGTAGGCGTTCCGGGGCGGGAAGCGGCGCGCTCGTATATCCGAGGCATGTACCATCACGGCTCCGCCAAATCGCGGCCCCCGGCAGCTCCGACAAGCAGACCTGGTTTTTTTGGTCTAAATCCCTCGGCCGAGGTGAAGTGAAGCAGGATCGGAAAACATGCAGGAAGCGGATCGAAGATCGCGACAGAAGTCTCGGCGCTCCGCCGCTCAGCAGGAGTGTGGATTCCCGAAAAAAATCGCCTTTTAATAAAGGCGGAAAACAGTGTCAGAAAAAGCTGAATGTACAAATACACATAATAAAAAAAAAAAACATTTTCCCAAAACTCTAGAACGGCACAATAAAAGAAAATAAGATATTGGAAATTGCCGGAAATACAGTAATTAAAATTCTGAAACCTATTCTCATGGTCGGCATAAACCAGCCAATCAGAAAAGGAGCGACAAAGTCCCATTTCTATCCTATGGAGGATTTGTGACCAATCAGAATCCAGGGCGGGATAATTCAAAATACAGTAAAAAGACAGAAAAGAGCTGATTGGCTGAGCTTAGCGGGGCCCTTGGCTATCCCCCGCCAATCAGAGCGCGAGCTACTTCTCCTATTATAGTCTATGGAGAGATGGGCGCACTGAAATCCCCGGCGCTCAGCGCCATGGGCATGAAGTATTAATAAAAAAAAAATATTTTTATTAAGTGTAATACAGATCAAAAAGAGCAGAACAATTGGGATAAAAATAAAGCAGTTAAAAAACCCGAACAACGCGTTTGTCGCCGAGAAACCCCCGCTACATAGGGAATTGCCATAGAGAGAATTGCCGGGAAATACAGTAATTCAAATTGTTTAAGCTATTCTCATTGGTTGGCATAAACCAGCCAATCAGAATAGGAGCGACAATGTCCCATTCTATCCTATGGAGGAGAATTGACCAATCAGAATGGGAGCGACAAAGCCCCATTCAAACCTGGGGAGAAAAATGGACCAATCATATTCAAAGGCGGGACAGTTAAAAAATACTAAAAAAGGCAGAAACGAGCTGTTGGTTAAAGCAGCGGGGCTCGCCCAGCTTAGCCAATCGAGCGCGAGCTACTTTCTCATAGATTCTAGGGGGAAAAAAAAATTCTGAGGGGCTTTTTCACAAAAATTCACTAGATTTAACACAACTCAAACTTTTTCTCTGGGGCCTCCTGAAAGAGACATCAGGTAGACAATGCAAAAACACATTTTTGTCAAAATCCTGTGAGGTACTATTTTCAAACTATTGCCCACAATTACAAAATCTCATTTTGATTCGGGAAAAAGCTGCGTTAAAAAACAGGGCTGGCAGGAAATAAATTTGATTTGGCTCTTAAATAAGCAACCCTTTGTATTGTAAACAGTGGCAGACTAAGAGAAGTCTAACACCCGTAGCAAACCTTCTAATCCCCACTTCCCCGACCATGAACATTAAACCAGTTCCTTTCAATAAATATCTTAAGTTACACTGTGCCCCAAAAGGGGTAAAGTGATTTTTTTGCTTTCAGGCTCCATACTCACCGACCCTGCAGCTTTAAATTGGCTGCACATTTTATAGACCAAAATGAATTCCATCCCAAATTTTACTTGCAAAAAATTTAAAGCAATTTTAGTTTATCAGATTCTCATATAACACATTGTTAATTTTTATTATTTTTGTTATATTTTGTAAACCCACTTTTGGCTTTCAACGCTGCCTCAATCCTTCTGGGCTCTGGATCAGATTCAAGCATGCTCTCAACCAAAATCTGTCCCAGATTTCTTCTACACATTCCCAATGTTGGTGCATAGCGCTCGACATACTTGGATACGACTACAGGTTTTTTCTTCAACTTTACACACAAGTTTTCGACTGAGTTGATGCCTGGGGATTGTGGGGGGCAATCCAGCAACTCTACTTCATTGTCATTTATTTGCCAATCTTGATGTATGCTTTGGGTTGTTGTCCTGCTGGAACACTAGGCCATTTTTTACACACTCATAGTACTTGAGTGTATAAAGTAACTTATCTTTTAGGATAATCCTGGTCAAGTATCCAACACCTTTGGCTGTGAAACAACCCCATATCATGAGTCTTCCTCCATTGAACTTGACAGTTCCTTCAATTTCTTGATCCGTTAGCCCCCTTTTTTTTATTCTTCCAGACACATTTGCCCCCATCAGAGCCCGGTCTATTGACTTTCTTCTCACCACTCCAAATCACCTGTCTCCAATCTTCTACTGTCCACTTTTCGTACTTTTTTGAAGACTTGAGCCAATGTTTCTTATGAGGATATTGAAGACAGGGCTTCTGCACCTTTATTCAGCCCACCATTCCAGACTTGTGTAATGCATGTCACATGGTGCTTCCATGAACGTCTGTGAACTCAGTATTATGAAGCATATGAGCCACTTCTACTATCTTGTTTGTCCTGCCAGAACTGATAGATCTTGTGATGAACCAACTTGTTGACTCTAATATTTTGCCTGGATGGCTACATCTTGGCTTTGGAATGGATGGACAAACTTCATTTCATATTCTTCCAACTGTTATGTCACTCACATGATCTGGTTTCCCCTTTTCCTAGCTGAGAGACCACTATTGATGAGCTGGATGACATAGTTTCTTTTTTCTTGGGAAATAATGGCTGTTCCTCAATTCGAACCAGTGAGCCTTTGCTTGGGAATCAACCCAATGACACACTGAGCTATTAGGGAATGTGAGAACAGGTTGTAATTTGTAGTATACAAGCAGAAAAAGATTGTTCCACCAACGGGAGCAAAACAGTACCAATGCCGTTACATGGCAAGAATCTGAATAACTAAGCATATGCTGAAAAGTTGCAAATCAAATTTATATACAAGACAGCCAACATAATTGTCTATACAGTGTCTATACATTTAAAGCTGTAGTGGATGGTGAGATATGGAGCCTAAAAGTCACACGTTCAAAACATTGTTACTCTTTTGCTAGTCAGCATATTAAATAATAGATGGAGCATGGTGATTACAGTGCTTTACACCCATTGCCCTCCCAGTTGTCTTTTTTTCTGAGTTTTTCCCTTTTAAAACCTTTTTTCCCCAACCCCATCCGGTGCCATGATCCCTTCTCTGGTTACAAACTCTCCCGCGGGGAATTGTGCTACACAAATATTTTAGAATCCTCACTTTTCAAGCTCCTCCTTAGCTGTTCCCAAAAAATTAAAATAGGGTACAAACTTGGGTGGGTCAAGGCGTGTTTGGTGGGGGTTGCATTTTTGTTTTTTGCCCATTTAGGTCGTTTTTTAAGGGCCCAAGGGTTTTAGGGGGTGAGGCAAAAGGGGGTTCCGGGGGTTAGAGGCCCCACACCCAAAAAGGCAAAAAACCTTCTAGTGGTTGGGGGAGCAGAGGATCAAACCATTGAGATTGTGCTGCAGCTGTGGCTGGTTTAGTACTGTCTTGTCTTTTGTAGTGTTTCTATTTTTCTACAGGTTTTATTGTTGGACTATGATAAATTTTTACTAGGGGAATTAAAAGTTTAAAATTTTTTTTATCAAAAAGTTAATTTAGCCGTAATTCAAGTCAAAAGAAAAACCCTTAAATTGGTTTTAGATCCTTAACAAGAGCAATATATTTCAAGCGATTATTTCTTTTAATGAGGATGATTATGGCTTTCAATGAAAACCCAAAATTTAGTTTATCGGAAAATTAGAATAGTGTAAAAGATCGAAAAAATGAATTGAAATGTAAGGACTTGATATTTTGTCAGGGCTCCTTTTACATGAATTACTGCATCAATGTGGCATGGCATGGAGCTTATCAGCCTGTGGCACTGCTGGAGTGTTATAGAAGCCAAGGTTGTCTTGATAGCATCCTTCAGCTTGACTGCATTGTTGGGTCTGGTATCTCTTATCATAGATTCTCTATGGAGTTTAGGTCAGGTGAGTTTGGGGCCCAAATCAAGCAATTTGATACCGGTGCTTAGTAAACCAGGCTTTGGTTTATTTTTGGGCCGTGTGGGCAGGGGGCCGGGTTTCCTGGGGAAAAAATTGATCAGCTTCACCATCATTTTTAAAGAGGGAAGCATCAAGTCCCTCAAAATTTTCCTGGTAAAAAGTTTGCGGGGCCGGGGAAATTTTTGGGGGTTTTTAAACATTTAACCCAAAAACCCGAAGTGCTTGGCTCCCCAAGACATCCTAAATGTGGAAACCTCACTTTGGGACTTAAGGGCAATTAGACTGTGTTTTCTCTTTTTTTTTCCCAAACCCCAAAATTTTAAATTTTTTAATCTGAAAACGGTTTTTTGGGGACTGTCAGGACCAGTCAGCGAGCGGGGGGGGAATCCAGGGGTTTCACCGCTAGGATTTGGGCTTTAGCCTACGTGGGGGAACGGAAGTCTAAGGGGCCCCTTGTTTTCACCGGAGCCCGCCCCCAAGGCAGGACGGGTTTTTGTGCGGGGGAAATTTCCCCCAAGGTGGGCCTACCCCGACGAAAGGGGATTGGGGGTTTTTGGGGGGGGAACCCCTGACGGGGGAAAGGGGGGGGGAATCGGGGGAAACGTAGGCAAGGAACCCACCCGGAAACCCATGGTACTTGTTTGGGGCAAGGAACGGGGGGCGGGAAAAACCCCGAGTAGGCGAACAGGCTAAGCAGGACTGAAAAGGGCAGGAGCGAAACTTTGGAATGGGAAACTGTAAAGAGGAAACCCCCAGCAGACGAGAAAAAAACGTTGCAAAAAGTAGGGCACCAAAAAAATTGGGCCCCGACGGCGGGGAAGGGGAAAATCCCTATAAAGCCCAAGCTAAAAGGGCCATAGGGGGGGGGGTACCAATTAGGTGCCCCCCTTTAAAAAATTAAAAAACCCCTGCTCGAACGCGGCCCCTAGGGGGCCGGGCGGGAAATTTGCGGGCAGAAGAAAAGAACGGGCCGCATGACGTTTGAAGGGGGAAAGGTGGATGCAGCCAGGTAGGTAGGTTGGGCGCAGCGCAGGCTTTCCCGGGGGCCGGGCCCTGCCCCTGGGGCCGGGGGCCCCCGCCCGGTCTACAGCACGGGGGGGGTGGAAGGAGCTGGGAGGGGGGGATTTGGGAACACGGCCCGGGGGGCCCCGGAAAAACCTCGGGGCCGCGGGTTTAAGTACCCCCCTCCCTTAGGGCCCCCCCCTTCCAGAAACCCAAAAAGGTTGTAAAAAACTTTTGGTTGAGGTGGGAGGTTTGGGGGGGGTTTTTTTTAAAGGGCTCCCGGGACCCCCCTTTTCGGGCCCGTACCCCTTCCAATCCACAAAGGAAAAGGGAAAAAGTCTTGCCTTTTAAAAAACGTTCAGGGCCCCGGATTTTTTAAAATTGTAGTTGTCTTCGGTATTAGGGGGTTTGGGGGAAAACGGAAAACCCCCTTGCGAAAAAATTACCGTTTGGAGAATCAGGGTTTTTTCAGGAGACCCCCATGAAATAAATTGGGGATCCCGGAGGGGAGGGTGGGAAAAGCGGGTTTTTTGGATACCGGGTTGATCTGTCGTTTTAGATCCCCTTTGGAAAGGACCAAGTAGGTGGTGAAAAATTTAAATAGGCATGGGAAGGGGTTTTGGGTTTTTGGGGAGGGGGGGAGAGCCAAACCCTTTATCCCCAAGGTTGGTAGAATTTGGGGGGTGTCGGGTTTTCTTGTCGCTTGCGTTTTTAAACCCCGGGTGGCCGCAGGGAAAATAATTTTGACCGGTGAGTCCCCAAAAATTTGGGGAAAAGGTCCCGACTAGGTTTGGGTTGGCAGCGGGAAAACCTTCAGAAGAGGAAGCCCATTTGGAGGGGGAAGCCGAGGATGTTGGGACCAAAACCCCATAAAAGGGGAGACCCCCCTGGGGACTCCCTAGTTGGGTTGTAGGCGAACTCCGCCCAGGGGGCAAAAGGAAAAACCCAAATGTTTTTGCTGGGCCTGGTTTAAATTGGCGAAAGGTTTATTTTCCCAAAAGGGGACCGGGTTGTTTTCCCGCTCCAATTGACCATTGGTTGTGGGTGATATGCAGATGAAAAATTTCCTTTTTAAATTTTCCAGCAGAAAAGCACGGGGCCCACGCAAAAGAAGCCCAGAAGTGAATTTTTACTCCTCTATAAAGGGGACAATTTTTGGGGCTTCCCATGAAAATTGAAGATGTGCTGTATGAAAAAAGGAAACCCATTTTGTGGGGGCCAAAGGGAAAAACCCTGGAGGGTGTTGTAAATGCGCCATCGGGGGTAAAAATGGGTTTCCCCCAGCCCAGACAAACCAAAACACCTTTTGGGGGGTGGGAGATCAGTCACAAAGTCCTTTGCAATGGGGGCCCCAGGGGTGTTTGGGGGAAATGGAAAATTGCAACAGATAAAAGTTTTTTTCGAAGCCAAGAGCCCTTACTCGGGCAAAAATTTAAAGGGAAAGGGCAGACGAAATCTTGAACCCCTTGTGGGGGGGAGGGCCCCCAGTAGGGGACTTTGCGATGGGGGGCGGGGAGATTTACGATAGCCGCTTTGACCGGCCACTTTGGAAGGTGACCCCAGGACAAATTGCGTTTCCTCAGGGGGGGGAAGCACAAAGGTCTTACCGGGGTGGGTTTTCCCCGAAACCCTTTTTAAGGCTTTTGCAGAAATAAACCCAAAGGCGTTCGGGAGGGATCATGTCTGAAAGTTAGATTCGGAGTCGGAGGTTGTTGCCCCGGGGCCCGGGGGAAGGGGCCTTGAGTTTTTTTTGCGGCGGGGGCCCGGAAAAAATGGAGGTTGAATTTGGGGAAAGGGGAAAAAGAAAAAAGGAAACCCCCGGGGCCCTGGGGAGGATTAAAAGGGTTGTGTTTGTCTGTAGGAAAAGGCAGGTTCTTATGACCCAATATAGATGGTCACGGATGCGGGAGCGCCCCCCGGGAGTTGCCGCCATTCCCCCAAAGGCCAATTTGATCGCCAGTTGTTCTTTCCCCAATGGAATTTAGTTTTTCCCCCGTGGAAAGAAGTCTTTGAGAAAAAGCCACGGGTTTGACGAATTTGCCCTTGGTTCTTTTGTAGAACCCAAAAGCTCTAGCTCCGATTGGGGACGCATCAACTTCCAAAAAAGAAGGGGCCTTCGGGGGTTTTCCGGGGGGTTTTGATGACGGGGGGCGGAAAGGCCCAAAGGCTGCTTTTTAAACCGGGAAAAAGGCTTTTCACCCTCCGAGGCCCAATAGATGGGGTTATGCCTTTTTTGGGTTTTGGAGGAGCGAAAAATAGGAGTTTTATGAGCATGGAGAAAGGGGGAAAAAATTTGGGCCCTAAGGTGTGTTGGAAAAAAACGTTTTTTAAAACCCGTTTCTGGATAGCTCGAAGCCCCGACAGGGCGTGGCCCCTTTTTAAATTACTGCCGAAGATTTTTTCAGGTTTCCCTTTTAAAGAAGGACCTTGGGCGCAGAAAATTTTTTCCCCCAAAAAGGTAAACTGGTTTTTAAAAAAAGACATTTCCCCAAACTTGGGTAGGATGGTTGCGTCTTAAGGGGGAGAGAGTACCGGCGAACATGAGCCCGATGGGATTTTAAATTCGGGGATTTAGATCAAGATGTTTTTCCAAAGTAGATAATTTTAGCAGGGGTAGAGAAGGTCTTGGGAAAAAATGTCGTTTACAAATTTTTGAAATACACCCGGGGGGAATTCCCAAAAAGGGCCCAAAAGGGGCCCATGAAAAAGTATTCTTAAGGGGCTCGGGGGGTTTTTTAAAGGGCGGTCTTCCATTCGTCCCCCCGGTTTCCCGGATAAGATTGAAAGGGCCCCGGAGGTCGAGTTGGAGAAGACCTTTGGTCCCCTGGAACCTATCAAATGAGCTCCCGAAATCAAGGCCGGGGGGGTAGCGTTTTTTGTTTTGGTTTTTTTGGGGGCCTCGTTTAGTTATCCCGGGGTCGAAAGGCCCCGCCCTTCTTTCGAAAAAAAAAGGACCAGCCCTGGGGAGATAAAGGGACTTGGGGGAAAAAAGCCCTTTTCAGTTTTTCCCTTGAAAATACCCCGGGACAGGGCTCGGTTTCCGGCCGGGTAAAAGGGGTACATTCCCCCCGGGGGAGGCGTAGATCCTGGCTGCCCCCCCTCTTAGGACTTTTCGTGGGGCCCGGTTTGAGGAGGAAAGAAATTAGGGCCTTTTTTCTTGCATGAACACGTCCGAAAACCCCCCGGGTTGTGAGCGGAAGCCCTAAAGGGAGCGGGAAACGGAGGAAGGAAAAGGGGGGTAGAGGCCCCCCCCAAAACGGGGGAGGACGTGGTTCAAAATGAAATGGAGTGGCCCCGGGGGTTTCCCCCAACGAAGTGACTTGCCCGGTTTCCCGGGTAAATAAAATGGGGCGGGTTGGTCCCCCAGCCAAAAAAACCCCCCAAGAGGAGAGTATTAGCGGAGCATGGCAAGAAAAGGGAAAAGGAGTTCTTTTCCTGAGGGTAGTATTTCCTATACGTAATTAAGGGGCTTTTTGGGGGTTCCCTGGTCCCGGATGGTGCAGGGAGGCCCTTTTTCCATTACGGAAGGAAAGGGAAAAGAGGTTTTTGCCCAAAGGGAAATCACTGGCCCCGGTCCTTTACCCAAAAAGAGCAGGAGGGAAAAAGGGAATTTGCCCGCCCGACCAGAGTCCAAAAGGCTGGCAAACTCGAAGGCCTAAACCCGGGAGGGAAAAAAGCGTTAGAGTGCCCTTTAATGGTCAATGGCGGAGGGGAAAAAAGTTCCGTCCCCAGGTTGTTTTCCCCCAAGAACCCTGGGGCTCTGTCTTTTTCCCGGCCGCAGGGGGCACTCCCTACGCAAAATGATCTTGGGCACCCCCCGGTTAGAGGCGGTCCTTGGTTGCGCCGTCGAGTCTTTTTCTCCCCCCGACAGGGGGGGCCCTTTCAACTTGAAATGGGCCCCTAAAAATTTGGGAAATGAGGGACAAGCTGCGGGGGGGAACGGGAAGACAGGGGGAAAAGGCGAGGACCCCTGGGGGGCCCAATAATTCTCCCTTTTTAAAACCCAAACCTTTCCTTTTGACTTTCCCTGAAAAACCCGGATGTCGATGGGGGTTTGGCCCAAAGGGTGATGGGTCTTTCCAGGTGGGGGGGAGGTCACCCCCCGGTAGTTCACCCTTTTAATAAGCGGGGAAAAAACCCTCCCAGAAGGTTGCGACCAGGGCCTTTCGTTGTTCCAGGAAAACTCGGGGATAGAGGCCGGAATTGTACAGATATGCCCCATTTGGGGGAGTCACCTTGTCGGGGGAAGAAAAAGGGGAAAGGAGGCAGCAGGGGGAGGTTTGCCCCGCTCTTCAAATACTTGGGGAAAGGCCCGGACGGGAAAATTTCGTTTGATTGGCCGTCAGGGGGTCTCCCGCCCCCACGGGGTTTGTCACCGGGCCCAGTGCTTCAGGAAAGTGGAGGGGAAATAATAAAGGGGGCACTTTAGCCGATAAAGGGCAAAAATTGGTGTCCCAGGATCCGGAAGTGGTTTGGTTTTTTGGTTCGGGGAATCCAGGCGGGCCTTGGGGACCCCCGTAAGTTAGCGAGGTGGCAGAGGCGGGTTTGCAGGGGGGGAACTGTTAGTTTGTTTGGGGGGGTCCCGAAGTCAAAGGATTCCGGAAGGGACAGGTGCCGGGCCGGGGCGAAAAGGGGGTTTTGGGAGTGGGAGCCGCAAGGTTCTGGGCATGGGAAGGTTGTTTTTGACGGACGCCCTTTTGGCCCGGTTTTTTCACCCACGAGGCTCTCTGTGTTTTGGTAGCGGTTGTCGGGGGATCAGGCCCCCCTTTTTGTACTGTAAAGGGAAAAGGGGCCGTAGCGAGGGGAGGGGGAAACCATGGTAAACCGTGGGAAAGTTGGCTTTACCCTATTTCGGGAAGGGAAAGTCAAAGGGGGGCCCCTTTTTTTTTCCCCGCAAGCCCCCCGAAAGGGGCAGGAGGGGGCTTTGTGGGGGGAACCCCCGGGTCGCTCCCCCCGAGAAGGACCCAGCGGTGGGAGGGCCGAAGCAGGTGATGGGGGCACGGGAAAAAACCCGGAGGGGCTGGGTATTTTAAATAGGCAGGACATGGAGCGAAAACCCCGAGTAGGCTGAAACAGGCAAGGCCCGGGACTGACAAAGGCAGGAGAAAAAAGTAGGATGGGGAAAAACTGGTCAGAAAAAAACGCCAGCAGACGCAAAAAAAACGTTGCTAAGTAGGGACCCCAACTTTTTGGGCCCCGAGGGGGCGGGAAGGGGGCCTATTACTAAAACCCCAAGTTAAAGGGCCCATAGGGGGAAAAAAGGGGGTTTAGCACCCCCAAATTAGGTTTATACCTTTAAAATAGGAAGTGCTCGCTTGCGGCCCCCTAGGTGGACCGGCCGGGAAAGTGCAGGCAGAAGCAGGGGGAATTGCCCCCAAGGGGCGAAAAAGGGAAAGCTGGATGCACCCAGGAAAGGTTTTAAGTGGCGAGGGCATGGGGGTTTGGCTGCCCCTGGGGGGGGACGGGGGTTTCCGCAGCACGGGAGGGGGGCAGGAGCGGGGAGGGGGGTGATTTTGCCCGGGCCCTGGGGGACCGGCCGAAACGCGGGCTTTAAATGGACACTGGCATAGCACAGTTTTTTGGGTATTTCCTTAGCCCAGGAAAGATGTTCGGGATGGTTTTTCGGGGTTTGAGGGGCTTGACAAAAAAACATGACAATTGAAAACCCATGTTAATACAAAAAAGGAAAAAAAATTTAGTTTTCACTTTGGGTGCCATGCCCAAAATTAGGGCTACCCCTTTAAATTTTGGGTGTGTTTTGCGCAAAAAATTTGTTTCACCCTATTCTTTATATAAATAAAATGTATTTCCACGGGCCCATGACACATTTGAATGCGCCCAAAGTAGGCGCATCAAATTTGCTAGCAATGATATGCTATGCACCTAAATTATGCTATGTGCCTAGATTAGGTGTATCAATTAATTCTGTGCATGGTATACCCCACGCCAGATTTTTGACAGGTTCATTCATTCATTCAGGTGCAGTATACACTCACTTTAATGCACCTTAAAACTGGCATGGAGGCGCCTAATTGGTACAAGAATTTTGCAGCTGACAAGCTTAAACCCTTTACCACTAACACTAATTTCTAAAATTAATATATAACTTTTAATTACATAACTTAATAAGCTATCATGCATTGCTCTTATAGCTGAAATGTTATCCAAACACCATCCCTTTAATAGTATAGATATTTCCCAATAGTCCAGGATTTAACTGAATCTATAACTATCCTTTCCCTATATGACTCTTGATATAGCAAATATTGTATCAACAGGGTGACTACTGTATTTAGCCACACAAAAGAGTATTGGTGTAAGCTGATTTAAAAGCGAAAGTAACCCTCCCACACATGTTTTACCACATTAGTGACTATTGGGAAATATCTTTACTAAAATAGTTATGGTGTTTTGATAGCTTTTATCCTATTATGGCAATGTAGGATAGCTTTTTAATTGTATAAGTGTTAGTTGTAAAGGGTTTAAGTGTGTCAATTTCAATATTCTGGTAGGAATTAGTTGTAGCCCATGTCCTGGATACATCTGTGTGTGGTGGCTCTTGGAGCACTCATTATGAGACTCTCCGAGATTCTTTAATGACCTTTTCTTTACAATCCTTTTCTTGGCTGTGGTCATTCATGTTTCTTGTGTAACTTTTTCTATCATACTCTTTCCTTCTACACAAGCTTCCACTAATATGCCTTGATGAAGCATTCTGTGAACAGCTAGCGATTTTAGCAATGACTTTTTGTGGCTTACTCTTCTCGTGGAGGGTGTCAATGATTGTCTTTGGACAACTTTTAAGTCAGAAGTCTTCCCCATGATTGTGTAGTCTACTGAACCAGACTGAGGGACCATTGAAAGGCTTAGGAAACTTTTGTGTGTGATACCATGAGTCAACAATATTGACCTCTCTCACATTTTTCTAATTGTCTGATATACTGAATTTTTGGTTTTCATAAGCTGTAAGCCATAATCATCCACATTAAAAGAAACAAACACTTGAAATATATCGCTCTGTAAACAGTCTATACAATATGTGGCTTTCTTTATTTGACTTGAATTATGGACATAAATTAACTTTTCGATTATATATATTTTTTTTTAGATTGACTAGTACTTAATAAAATGGATGTTGTGGGGGAGTGTTTATTTAAATATGTTTATTTTGGAATTCCTGTGTGGTGGTTTTTTGCCATTTTTGTCCACTTCTGACGATAATGTAACATATTCAAACCAGGCCGGCTGGAAAACGCCTAGGGATGAAGAAACCCAAAGGGCCAAGTACCGTAGGGCTAGGCAAGCATGTAGACAGGAATTGGCCAGCAGGTGCAGGGTGGTGTTCAAGTGGCAAGCAGGTAGTAATGCAGATAAACGTATGGTATATGGCACAATGCATGGAGCAGTCCGGGTGACAGTCCGGGTTTATAGCCGAAGTGTTTGGCACAGTCCAAGTACTAGGGGATGGGAAGCTAGCAACAGGAATTGGCCAGAGTGCAGCGGTGTTTTCAATGGCAAGCAGGTATACATGCAGATAAACGTATGGTATATGGCAGCAATGCAGCAGCCGAGGAGTCAAGCGTTTGTGCTGAAGACAACAACGAACTGACAACAGCCAGAGGGAGGAAGCTCCTTAAGAAGCCAGAGGTCACAGGTCACTGGGGCGGACCAAGAACCACTGACTCCTTAAGTACCATGCAGTGTCGCGCGCGTGCCCCTAGAGGGAGCACGTGTGTGCACAGGAAGACAGGAAGCTGGAGGAAGCCATGGTGACTGAGACCTGCAAACAGGAGCTGGGACAGGTGGGTGAATAGAGCCAGAAGCACCAGAGACACGGGCATGCTGACGGTCCGTAGCAGGGGCCGCAGCGTGAAACGTGACAGATAACTCAGCTCTTCCCAGCATCCCTGGTACATTAAGTACCGGGGGTAATACTGACAGGAAGTGTCAGCCTTGGGGTGACAAAAAACACCATTGGCTGACACCAAGCCCCAGCAATAGTAATGAAAAGGTGTCTGCAAGATACTTCCATTAGTAACACTGGAATAAAATATAAAAAAAAACACTGAAACAATACAAGAAACATTTGATTTAAGTAAACATTCATAGACAAAATTCTTCTTTGACCATTTTATTAAAGAAATAGATCCAATGCTGGTCTGACATACTCCAACTATTCCAACATAGTCCAAAGGGGAAACCTGTATACAGAAACACTAACCAACATTTGGTTGACAGCTATCTATAATTTTCAGGGCAGCATGAATGCTAGATACTGCCCTGCAGATAGGTAGATAGATCCCAATTAAGCAGTTGGCCCCTAAATTAGTTAGCCAGACCCATGTGATTCAGTAGGTAACCCCCCAGCCCAGTTTGGTATCTAGATAGATCGCCCGCCCATTATGTAACTGAGAATGGCACAAGGTTTATCTCTAATCAAAAGGGTTAAGGTTTATCTTAGTGGAAAAATAAGATCATAGACTAAGAAGCTAACTCCGTCCTGCTGATAAGACACAGCCAGGCGTAATCTCACCAGACGAGCCACTGCAAGTGAAGAGGAGAGAGGTGGTCAGTAACCTAGGAAAGCTGGCTTACACCAACAGGAGGTAAGAACTGCTCTAGCTCTGAAATTAAACAGAATTGGGATTGCAATGACTGACTTGTCCATAGTCACTTTGGAAGACATCAAACAGAGACGTGGCTCTGTAAACCTAAGGGATCCTTTAGGTGCAGAGACTGCGTTGCATGTCCATACATGGAGAAATGTTCTACCTTTAAGGATTCTGAAATGAAAAACGAATTTCAGATTCGTGATTTTATCACGTGCAAAACCACACACGTTGTTTATCTAATAAACTGCGTGTGTGGGATTAAATACGTTGGTAAGACTATACGTCAATTGCGCCGACGTGTTTGCGAGCATCTTGGAGACGTTCGTCATCATAGAGATACACCTGTAGCTAAACACGTCTGGACCCATCATAATGGAGATTTGAAATGTCTTAAATGGGTGGGAATTGACAGCATAAAACCCACCATCCGGAAGGGAGATATCAATAAGAAACTGTTACAGAGAGAAACCTTCTGGATTTTCAGGTTAAAACCTCAGGCACCTTTTGGTTTAAATGAGTCTGTGGACTATAGTTGCTTTATTTAATCGCACCATTTTAAGACGTCCTTTTGCTGTTGTAGAACGATCTTTTGTCTCTTAATGGTCAACATTATATCTATATATCTAATCAGCCATGAATCTGTTTTTTGCCCTTTAATAATCAGTATGTTATATCTATCTATTTAACCAGCCTTAAATATTGCTGTAACCGCCACTTGGTCCGGCAGTGTTATCTTACACTGCCTTGGACTATGATCCTGGCCCTTTAAACTAGGAGTGCGTGTCATTATCATGCATTAGCTGAGAGTCAGGGACGCTCCAGGCATCTCGGCTGTTTCTAGGGGCGGAGTTGTGGACACGTGGGTCGGTGACGAGGAACGCTGACTAGAAAAGCGCGAGATCTGAGCGAGCTCAGCGTCTCTCACCAACCACAGCATTGACTGTAATTCACGGGGGGCCGGTGCGGGCTGGACGCGATAGTGTGCGGCGACGTTTATGGCTCACTGCAGGAGCAGCATTGACTGCCGTCACCCTGTGATCTCAGACGGACCTGCAGGAGACTAACTGTCCACTTTGAGGTACATCTCCATCTAATCATGATTTCTCTGTGTATTCTATATGGTCTTGGTATATCTGACTTGGCATATATCTTTTGCTTTCAGACGCCCCCCCCCATTTTAGGCGACATCGCTTCGGTGGGTTAGGCGTCTCTCTTTATATATGAATACATCTACTTTAAAGGTAGGAGCTGTCTTGTTATTAAGACGGGTGCACCTTAGTGGTTTTACTCTGACTGCTACTGTGATCGGGTAAGAATCTTTTCATTCATTGAGTGGATGGTTTTGCAGTCCTCTGATCTGATCATTTCTGGTGGTTATTTTCTGACCTGTATTGTGCCACAGAGATGATATTGTATATGTTGTGGTTTATGGTGTTAATGTGCACTTCTATATCTTAGCCATACCCTTGCTATACTTATGATTGTATCCCTTTACATTTATTTATTTCTATGTACATTTGTGCTATATTAGTGTATATACCCCTATTTTTCTCCCCTTATAATTGTCCCCTGAGGAGATCTTGTTGTTATTAGGGGAAGATCGAAACATGTTGGGACAGGGGTCTATATTATTATTGGACTAGTGTAAGGGTTAGGTTCCGGACGGGAGCGCCCTTATTGGGGCGATCATCCCGATTCATTATAGGCTAGGGTATTTTTAGGGTTTGCATTATTTCTGTAGGTGGTAGTGCACTTTTTTGATAGTTTGTTAGTGCTGGCCTTTTGTGTATTTTTAATAGTATTTTCATTAATAGTTATATTTTATCATATATTTTCCCTATCTGCTATTTAATTTGATATTACTAGGGAGTGGCTCTAATCCTTTCCATTTGGGTTATTTGTCTGTACTTTTTTTTTTTTTTTAAGAACTGCTCTAGCTCTGAAATTAAACAAAATTGGGATTGCAATGTATTTGTCATCTGTCTTTATTTACCTTTGCCTACATATTTAAAGGTAATCATTGAGATGGGAATACCTTTTTCAGGCCAAAGAGTGGTTAGGTGTTGAAAAGAACTTATATGTGTTAATGTAAAAGCTATAGTGGGACTCCTGAGAATTTACCCTGTAAATTCATTTGTACTGCTGAATGTCATATATTCATTAGTAAACTGCAGGTACCAGGTAGCTTAAAGAGTGTTGTAATAGGTGATTAAATGGATTGAAGAAATAAGCTGGTATCTTAAAGAAAGATAAAACCTAGACAGTTAAAACCCTTTCCATTTTTTACCTAAGTGAGTGCAAAAGGTTCTCATAGGGGTTTTTCTACAGAACAGGACCAGGAAGGTTTTATGTCAGTATGTGTATATATTATGAGAGTTCATAATACAAGTTACTTTTTTATCAAACTCAGTAGATGTGCAACATGTGACCGCTCATAATGTCTTTTGGAAAACGAATAACAGGAAAAAAGATTCTCTTTGTATAAACAGTCACATTAAAATGCAAGTACAAAATGGTTGTGGAAGACAAAATGCACT
Organism: Phyllomedusa bahiana; assembly: GCA_025379985.1. Taxonomy (NCBI): domain Eukaryota; kingdom Metazoa; phylum Chordata; class Amphibia; order Anura; family Hylidae; genus Phyllomedusa; species Phyllomedusa bahiana. The sequence goes on along the minus strand of JAODAL010007797.1, from coordinate 16,989 downwards.
CTACAACATCTATCACAAACATGATATACCACAACACCTTTATATTAAAATATATGTTTCTTCCTTTCAATTTTATCTTTATGGGTTGAGACAGAAACAGTGTTCAAGTCTAGTCTAGGGAACAAACATAAGGAAAGGTTGATGGACTGAGGTGAAATATTACTAAAACCTTCTCAAGATAAGGAGGGTGAGGATATTGATGACAGATTAATATAGGTGATATTTAGTGTATTATAGACTCCAACCAATCAGACAACCTTCCAGATCAACCACGGCTGCCACACATCAACAAAGCAAAAATGCAAATCAACAGAAATAGCTGGAAGTTCCTCCATTCTCATGATATAATTAAGGTGCTCAAAGAATACTCCCAGTGGATGAAGACCCAGCTTCTTCCAATGAGATACTATGGTCTGACGAGCCATGAAACGTCTGAGAAGCCCCTTTTTAACTCTAGATATAGAACTCTTTATTAAAGATGATTAATCCAGTTCAGGACAGCAGGTGGCTTCCGCCAAAGAGAGAGAATTATAAAGAGAAAAGATTTTTTGTCAAACATGCTGGATCTTTGGACATTCCCTCCAAATAGTAGGAACCAGTAACCACAGTACACCTCCAGCACACATTGTTGATAGATGGAAACATTCATATCAGTCATTCTATACCATCTAGAGAGCACTTTGTAGTTCTTTCCTGCATGTACCCCAAAATGGAAGAAATGTGGGTAAGTACAAAAATTCTCTTCCACTCCTAATGGGAAAATAAATAGCCAAAACCGTGTTCTGATTTTCTCTACTGATTTGTGTAAAAGGCAAACCACTGAAACCACCTTCATTGGTGGGTTTTTTTTAAGACAGAAAGACCTTTAAGAAGGTAATCTACAAGTGAAGTTGATCTATACAAGAGATAGCATTATAGGAGCTAATCATTTGCCTATATAAAAATCAATCCCCAACAGAAGAGGTCTCAGAATTTAGAGAGGATAGAAATTGAAGTCTGTCAGAGTTGAGACAATGATAGATCGTAGAGAGGAGAGAATTAGGCAAGGAGCATAGGACTGATTTACGCAGGACTTTTGGAAGGGCAGGGTTACTAAATAGTGGAATCAAAGGAATCTCATTATGGGTTGAGGTTTATTCACCGATAACCTCTTTGTTTTCTATGGACAACAGACAGAGCTGGGCCACCCGTATTATATATAGGTAGAAGACCATTTATTTGATCATAAAGGAAGATGCGTTTCGTGCTTTAAAGCACTTCATCTGTGCAGGACACCTTGGTTTCCAATTAAAGACATCCTTTCTGTGATGATTCGCAGTCGCTTGATTAGAAATTAGAAATTGATTAGAACTCTTTCTGATCAAGAGAAAGGATGTCTTTAAATGGAAACCAAGGTGTCCTTCACAGGTAAAGCATGAAACGCGTCTTCCTTTATGTTCAAATAAATGGTCTTCTACCTATATATAATACTGGTGGTCCAGCGCTGTCTCTTCTCTGAAAATGAAAAAGGTTATTGGTGAATAAACCTCAACCCATAGTGAAATTCTCTACTATCTCCTGGCACCTACGGGACTTACTGAAAAAGACTCCAGTCGCACACCATCTGGGTCTCCATTGTTTAAAGCTTCAGGGAGTGTTGTACCTCAGTGAGCATAACCCCCAAAGGTTAGTATATGATAATATATACTAATAATTTTATTTTTTTTGTGAAATATTTTATCGCTCTAATGTGTGCTGTTTCGTATTTCCTCCTTCCCTATTATTTTGTTTTCAAAGGCTGTAATCTGGGAGATAGTTGTATTTTGTTAAACTCCTGGTCAAAAAATGTTACCTACGTCAAGGAGGAGAAAAGTTTTATTCTGAACCTCGGTCCTTTGGTCAGAAAGATAGAAGGAGAGAAGCTGAGCTCTGTGATATATAGGTTTATATGATTAGGAACAAGAGAAAATACTGCCCAGACTTCTTAAGAGACAGTGAGAGTTCTGTTTACCCTGCCTACACACAGTGATTAACAGCTTTCCCTGTATCAGCGTGGGTACAGAGCAAACTGTTGATCACTGTATTTAAGTCGGATCAGCAGTACTTTTTCGTTCGATTTTGGTTTTATTTTTGCTTTTTATTCACAAATACTGCTCTAAATTATATAAACCTACAAATAAGCAAATTCATAACCTCCTACATGCCAGCACAGCCACTATAGATGGTGCACCACCAGGACACTCATGTGGGAGTCCTGGTGGCGCACCATGTACAGTGGCATTACTGGTAAGTAAAAGGTTGCGAGTTCGCTACAAGAGTCCTGGTGGCGCACCATGTACAGTGGCAGTGCTGACATGTAGTAGGTGTGAGTTTGTTATGAGACACCAACAAATAATCCTACAGAACTCAGCTTATCTCCCTCTATCACATGCTGTTCTCTGAATGGGTGGCATAAACCTCCTGATAGGTTCTCTTTAAGTGGAGTTTCCATTTTGGAGGAGTTCATTTAAAGGCCTCGTTCACACGGCTTATTTTGGGAATGATTGGAGCTGTACTGCGCGCTGTATTTGCGCTGCAGTACGGTTGGAATCCGTCCCAGCCATGACGGTAATCCACAGTTCTCATAGAGAACTGTAGATTCCGTCGCTCCTCCACGCTCGGCAAATCCGCTGCGGGGGGAGAAAGTGACATGCACATTTTTTACGGCGCGTACGCGCCGTAAATAATGCATTGTCTATGGGGCCGGCGGGCAGCTCCCCCGCCGCGCCCCCGCCCCATCCCTTATTCAAGCCGTAACTGCAGGCGAAATCTGTCCCGCAATTACGGCTCGAATAAGCCGTGTGAACACTGCCAAATTGTTCACTTATATATATTATTAGATATATTGGTGATGTTGATCTTAAAGGAAACCATCAGCAATGAACATGCTATCTGATCTTCTGGCAACATGTTATAGAGCAGGATGAGTTGAGTAGATTGATAAATAGTTTTGTAGGGAAAGAACTAGAACTTGTATTTCATTCTTTTAAATCTGTGCTTATTCTGGGTTAAGTAGTCTAGTAGGCAGACTTATCAGTGATTGACAGCTTTCCTTGTATAAGTGTACATACAGAGATGGTTGTCAGTCATCGTTAACATCGCCTACTGGACTTCATAACCCAGATAAGCAATAATTTAAATGAATAAAAGACAAATTCAACTAAATTTTTCCCCACAAAACTATATATCAATCTGCTCGACTCCTCTGCCTGCAGATTAGATAACATATTCAATCTGACAGGTTACCTTTCAGCTAAATCTAAGCAATCTAAGTCAGGCAAAATGTATGGCTCAGCACCATGGAGAGCTCTGTAAAGTAGTCCTTCTACTGTATACATTATCATAGGATATAAAATACATTGGTGGAATTTACGAAGGCCAGTTTTTCATTCATCTTAATAGTAAGTGCGCTGGAGATGTGCCAACTGTATTACGTGCCAATAAATTTGGCACATCTTTGCGTGTTTGTGAGCCACACGCAGAAATCTATGCTACCTCTGATATACACCACTGTCACAAATTATAGGGTAACAATGTTTTGAACTTTTGATTTTCAGGCTCCATATATCACAACTGCAGCTTTGAACGTGAGATTACCATCATTTTATAGACAATCATCTTGGCTATCTCATACATAACTTTGACCTGAAACTATTTAGCATCTGCTTAGTTATGCAGATTCTTGTCATGTAACTGCATTGTTACTGTTTTACTTCTGGTGGTGGGACAATCTTTTTCTTCTTGTATACTACAAATCACAACCTGTTCTCACATTCCCTAATAGCTTAGTAGCAAAAGGTCATTGGTTCGAATGGAGGAGTAGCGATGAATAAGATTTTCAAACAAAAGAGGAATAGCATCATTCAGCTCATTCCAGAAACAAAAATTGCCAAACTGTATCATGTGAGGCCATGAAAGTTGGAAGAATATGTCAACAAGTCGGCTCATCACAGGGTCTATCAGTTGTGGTGCAACAAACATGGCAGTGGAGGTTCTCGAATGCTTCTTAATAGTGAGATCACAGACGTCCATGCAAGGACTGTGCAATGAGCATTACACAGGTCTGGACTGAAGAAGCCTCAACTTCAACATTTTAAAAAGCGTTGACTCAAATTTGCAATAAAGTACGAAAAGTGGACAGCAGAAGATTGAAAATGGGTAATTTTCAGTTTTTTCATTTGTAAAAATTTGGAAAAACATGTATCATTTTCTTTACAATTCACAAATACTTGTTGCTATGTGTTACTCTATCACATAAAATGTCAATAAAATAAAATTAAGTTTGTGGCTGTAACATTTAAAAATGAGGAACAGTTCAAGGAGTATAAATACTTTTAAAACACTCTGTACATATTACCACTTTCTTGTGGATGAAAGTAAATCCAGTTCATTATTCCTATTATTTCCTACATGTACAATACTTCAGAGCATTGGACAACAATTAAGCTCCACAGACCATCCAGCATGAATATCAAATAAGTGAAGGTATATCAATGAATATTCATACAAGCTCTGTTGCATGCTATATAAGTCAGAAAACCTTGCTGTAGTCAACAGTAGATGGGTTTGTGTGCTGAATGATTCAAAACTGAGGTATGTTAAAATCAGATTTACAATATATTAAGTGTTATTATTTCAAATGATATATTTATCTTCATTCCTGTGTAAGATAATGATAGCTGTACAATATGACATATATCATATCTGAGCTCTGCTTCATTTGTATAATAAATTATGAAATTTATTTCTGACTAGAACCTGACTATGAAGTCTGAAGTGGGAACCTCTCTGTGCAGAAAGCAAAGTCTTATAGAAGATGCTCGCAAGGAGAAGGAAGTATCAGAGTTAACTGCATCTGATCCAACTGCTGTAAAATGCGATTATCCTGATGAAGGCAGCAGTACCTTGAATTTATTTTTTACAATTAAGAACAACAGCACTTCTCCTTTTTCTAGTAGTCTCAAGATATTTGAGGTAAATTTCACTCCTTGTACCATTCCTTAATAGTCTGATCTATGAATAGGTCAAAAACATGTATGTGTGTACATATAGACAAATCTATCTATCTATCTATTTATCTATCTATCTATCTATCTATCTATCTATCTATCTATCTATCTATCTGGATAGATAGATATGGATATATGTATATATCTACATGAACTCTCTCTCTCTCTCTCTCTCTCTCTCTCTCTCTCTCTCTCTTCTGTCTTCTCTCTATATATATATATATATATATATATATATATATATATATATATATATATATATTATAAATATATAAATATATATATTATATATATATGAGTTATGTTTCAACATATTTGGATGGCAATGTCTGGGTGGCATACCTCTTACAGTGTACAGCTACCTACATAGGGTGACATGTATGAAGAGGGCTGCTGTGCTAGTTTTCTGCCGTGCTTTGAACCCATAAAACTGTCATAACCCATGAACAAATGTACACCAACACTTGCCGTATTATGCGGCAAACATAGCACTTTTGAATTTGTCAAAGTTATGTTATGCGCCAAAGATATGCTTTGCTATGCAAGACATAACACACACCAGATTTATGAACCCACATACAACAGGTTAATACATACTGTCACATTCTATTCTCCTCTATATCGATTAGAACTGAAGTGTCGGTGCCAAGTTTCATAGTCTCCCATAGTCTCTTTGCCTCCCAGTGGTAGTTATCAATTAGACTCTCCCTTGCAAATTAGCAGCATTGGTGGATTTAAAAAGAATAAAAATTAGATTGGTAAGGGATGTGAAACCACCAGTAACCACACACTACCACCTATCGCCCAGGCAGGAACAGCTAAAACAGCTCTACAATGTGACGACCACATTAAACAGCTCTCCACATATCAGTCTCCTGGGCTCCTTGAATATGACATCAGGGAATGGGATATTAATATTAACCGCAGTGAGATCTACATTTTGGAACACAAAAACATTTTTGCCGTGCATTTCCTTAATTTGATGGCGTTCATACTTTATGTTCAGAAATGATGTTACATGAGACACAGGCTCCCATAATATATAACATCAGTATTATACATTGATTTATACTTTTGCAATAATTGTTAACACCATGGGCTATAGCCATAGCACCATAGCAGCCATAACAACTGCTTTGGGGCCCGGAGTTATGCCAGTGGCTGATACAGAACAGTAGAGCATTAGTACTATTATGACTATTACGTGTATTTGATTTCCACTTTATATACTCAGAATGTTTACTTGTTCAGCACTGAAAGATTTTATAAGATATAAAACAGGAGAGTATGAAGAAGGCCTTCTAAATTATAGCTGGATACGACTGTGACATCACTTAGTATCATTGTTTACCACTAGATGGCAGAAACATCTTATTTCTCACTCCATGTGTTATTGAAATAGCTAGATATTTTATTCTTTTATATTTATATTTAATATTTATTCATTTTTATATAAATATTGGCTTGGTAAATATAACATATGAGAAAATGGATGTTCACACGGCGTATTTGCGGGGCATAATTCAGTAATTGCACTGAAATACCCCTGAATTACACCCTGCAAATACATTCAATAGCTCTCATTGAGAACTATGACTACCTGCCATTTTTCTCTGCAAAATAGGTGTTGGGAGAAAGAAGTGACATGTCACTTCTGCCTAGCGGAAAGTGAATGTCAGTGGGAGCCCTTCATAAGCACGCACTGGCCATAGGCATATAGCGGCATGCACAGTATGTGAACATATGTACGCCATGTGAACATACCTAAAGAAGTAAGTGTCTAAGGCTATGTCTACATGGCTATGTTAAAATGCTGTTGGAAATCTGACGGTATTTTAACCATGCCGTACCACAGCTTTTGATGCGGGTTTGCGCAGAAAACCGCAGTTGGTTTTCAGATTTCAGCCGGCCCAGTACATAGAAGTGTACTAGAATCGAAAATCCAAGTAGTCTACACAGTTTGTCGAATTCCAGCGGTTTAGAAATCCGACAATAGAAAATCTGTGCTGTGTAGACTACAGCTCGGATTTTCTATTGCTGTCTATGGGCATAGGAATACAGTCCGATTTTTGCAGATTCTAAATACTGAATCTTAAAAATCCGACGAAAAACCAGTGCCATATCTCCAAGGCCTATCTAATGCAACTGTTGCAGGAAGATCAATTTGTCTCTTTGAAGCAGTTCTAGAAGAGATCTCATCTTTCAGTTGCCAAACCAGTTTTCAAGAGCCTTTACAAACAGAAAACTGGGAGGAACAGTCCAACAAACCATAGAAAGTTGGGACTTGCAAAATTTGCCTGTATATACTGTCAGAAATTCCTTTCTGAGACATCGGAAATCTGAAATGGCTTCTTTGAGCAGAATTGTTTTTTTTATCACTGATTTGATTTCTTTATTTACTGTGTAGACAGCTACTTAATGCAGAAGATGTAAGGAACAGCCATGTGTCTATGTCAGGGACCTTATTTTCTTGATTCCCTTTCTAACTCAGTGCTAATATAGTATGCATGTAATACAACAAATATTAGCAGAAGCGAAGGGAACTTTGCAATTAAAGGGGTTGTGCCACCAACAACATTTATCACTATCCATAGAATAGGACATGGGACTTGTGGCCTCAATTTTAGCAATTGTGGGGGTCTTAGCAGTGGGCCCCCTAGTCATCAGAGATTTATAACCTATGCTGTGGATGGATGATAAATGTCTATAGTGACACAACTCATTTTAATTTGGCTTTCTTACGCATCAGATTGTGCAGATTTTGAGACTGTGCTGCTATGAAGTGATTAATAATAGTTATTAACTTTTATGTGCCAATGAGTAAACTGGTATGTATGCTTCTTCAGAAACATGGGACTATAATTTATCATATAGAAACTAGGCCTGCTGGGTGGTGCAAGAAGAAAGGAGACGAGCTTGATTGCTATGTGAAGTGTTTCATTCAGAACCCATCAATCTGTTCTCTACTATCCTCATTAAAGAAAATAGCTGGCGATGTGAAAGTAGCCAAGGATCTAACATGTGAGTAATGTCAATGCTGTTTTTTCAATGTAGGCTAACAAAGTGAACAAAGTGTCAATACATACTGCATTTACAATATTTAGTTAGTAATCTATATTAAAGATCAGTGTCGGACTGGGGTGAACGGAGCCCACCAGTGGAGTTAATTCTTAAAGGAGTTGTCTCCCTACAGAGTTTCATAGTATGCATGAATGAAATACTCTGTCTCTTCCTGGTTCAGACTGACTGTGATTTGCATACAGCTCCATGGTGTATTCAACTCTGTTTTTTCAGTTGCTAATTAGTTCAGATTAGCTCAGAAGCTTCTCAGAAACTGCTACCAGGACTTTTTATCTGATCCCTCAAACAAAAGCCTTAATTAGAGCTGTTTACTTTAGATAAATCAAGCTTTTTACTGCCCAGCAGCACAGAGGCTGCCAGGACCTGTGTGATGACATCACTCACTGCTATCACATAGAACAAACAGCAGGGGGGAGAGATGTTTACAGGTCGGTTACTGAGGGAACTGAATAAGCCAGAGAGGTGATTAATTCACTTGTATCTCCTTAACATAAACAGATGAACAAAGCAATATATTTGGAAAATGTCTTTATTTTGTGTTCCCTACAATTTGAAAGCTATTCTTTGTAGCGAGACAACCCCTTTAAGGCCCACCCTAAAGCTACTGTACATGACTTATCCACTCTGTCTCTTGCTTTTTGCCTGTTTTTTCTCTGATTTGCTCCCTGAAAAGCAGCCCAGGGGTCTACAAAGACCAAGGACCCACCAGAGGTTGCACCTACTCCGCTGTGGGCCAGTCTGAGCCTGTTAAAAATGTTATAGATGCCCAACAACTGTCTCCTTATTACCAAGGGGATTGGAGATCATCAACACTGAGGTCATAATAATCTTTAAGCACCATCTAAATTAATGAACTGCAAAACCATCAGTAATCAAGCTGATCAGATCAATACAAATGAATCAGATGAAAACAAATGAGTATTAATTTCTATATCTGACTATACCTGATGTTTAGTTAACTAATGGTGTTGCTTGAATAGGTCTCTATTGGGATTAACAGTAGTTGGGCCAAAGTTCTGAAAACATTCAGGATTCTGGATGTCCTAAACTCAAATTCTGTTAAACCCCTTTTGATTACAATGTAATTTAAGCCCTTAGTGGATTTGGATGTACCTGTATACATCGCCATTTTACCATTTTAATATCGTGGGTACATGTGGCTGTAGCAACTAAACAAGTAGCCAAAGAGGCTGTGGGCCATTGTGTCACCCAATCACCCTCTCCCTCACAGATGCAATTGTGGGGTGCTACTCAGCTGCCATGACAGCCAGAGGACCCCATTTTCCATAAATATCTATATAAAGAAAAACTGAAAAGGATCAAAAAGTCACATACATTCCAAGTTCATACCAACAAAAACTAGACTTTGGCCCACAAAAAAACAATATTGGTCTCATTAAATGGTGATGCAAAACAAATTTTTTCTTTAGAGTTTTTTTTATTTTTTAAAAGTAATACTACATAAAGAAACTGTGGTATTTCAGGAATTGTACCGATCCACAGAATACAGATAGCATGTCATTTAAACTAAACTGTGAACTCTATAAAATACTGTAGTTACACGTTTTTTCATGTTCCACCAGACAAAAAAAATTTGTTGATTTCCAAGTACATTATATGGTACAGTCAATAATAATAATTGAAAAGAACATCTTGTCATGCAAGAAAAAACCCTCATAGTGTTAAAGGGATGTTCCAATCATGCACTTTGATGGCATATTGCTAACATATGCCATCAAAGCCTAATAGGTGGAGTTCCCATCTTGGGCACCTATGTTGGGAACGGGCTCTGAAAGTACTGGCTCAGAACAGAAAGCTGGTTGCGCATGGGTACATCTCTCCATTCTGCTGAATGGGAGTTCTGAGTACAGGTGCCGTGAACAGCTGTGCACGAAACTAACATAGAACAAAATGGAGAATGGTGTGAAAGCGCAACCAGTTGTCCGTTCTGAGCTGTCACTCTTGGGTGGCCTGTTCATGAGATAGGTGGGACAGAGGGACAGTGATGACTTTACTGCAAATTCGCTGATATTCGAGTTAACTCCGAATCTGAAGTGCGAAACTATTAACCAATGTATGAACACCAGTTTTAGATATTTTGCATATACCATGACGGTGTATCAGTTTATAAACAGGCTTGTGGATGGACCAGAATGAGTGCTGCTGTATCTGTTGGTAGGGAATCATTCTGTTGATTACTGGAGGAAATCTACTCCATTCTTTGTACATCATATAGAGACATGTAGGGAGCCATCCATACTTTTTCTCTCATTTTGTCAGCCAGTTTTACTGAGCTGGATTCTCCTTATTTAAACTGGATCCATGGGGTAGAAAGTAATGGCAGCCATAATGACCAGTTAAAGCCCGTGTGCAATCTTCTATCAGTCCTTTTGTTACTTCCATCAGTCCTTTTGGCACACGACAGCAGGATCAAGCTATATACACTTTAGAATACTGTGCCAGTCGTTTCCTTAAATGAAAATACTTGATAATTAAATTCCTTCTTATTAACATGAAAACACATTTTCTAGCTTTCAACACTTTACTGATATAAATGAAAATATAAGGACCACTGCGTATTTATTTTTGGTGTGTCTCATATATGTTTCATTATGTAATTCAAACAGCACCTTCTTTTCCAAGAAAAGTTCAGGACCTGGATATGTTTCAGCACCTGACTGTGAAATTCGAACCGAATTTTGACAAAGATCATCCAGTAAGTATTAATTTTAAAAAATGCAATTTAAAATGTCTAGTGATTTTTATGCAACCATACTACTAATCTATCTATCTATCTATCTATCTATCTATCTATCTATCTATCTATATACTTATTTTATCTATCTACTGATTATCTATCTATATATATCTAGCAATCTACTTATTCTGTCTGTCTGTCTGTCTGTCTACTTATTCTGTCCGTCTGTCCGTCCGTCCATCAACCTGTGCTGTAATTTCTGCTGTTCATCATGGTTCTTTTATACTATTAAATGCCATCAATATCACACCTCACATTATGCATACATACAAATTCAGGAAAAGATTTTTCCAAATACACCCAGACTGTACCCTGATCTATTACAGAAAATACACAGAAAAAGGAAAGATTCTTATCATCAAATTATATAATTTAAAAATGTCAATTAATAGCAGTAAAGCTGGCCATACAATCAGGATGAAAGTTGGCCAAATCCAATCTAATGTATATAGGAGTCTCTATAGTGTCCCCAGATGGCTGATCTTATGGAATGGAAGGATTGGACACATTCGATTTCAACATCTCTAAGGGCCACATATAAGAAAACTGTCTAGGTCTTCCCTTTCATTTTTACAGAGCACTATATGTAATAGGGAGCTCTGATTGGTTGCTATGGGCAACAAAGTGAATTTTAGACCTAGACAGTTTTCAAACATGTGGCTCTAAATCTTTGTTCTAGCAGGAGATTACCTGCAGCTGGAGACCCCTGGCTGATTCACCTCTCCATATTAAAATAATAAATATGCAGACTCAACTGAGCGTACAATTTTATGCTGGAGTTTGAAGACGCCACTGTTCGGTCAACTGCTATGTCTTGTGGCTAGAGAATAATCTGATTTACTACAAGTGCCTGCACTCAGTGGCCCACTGGACTATTGAATAGGGCCAAACCCAAAGTCTAAAGCTAATAAAACTATTGCTAATATCTTTCATATGTGCAGGCTCTCAGAATTGGAGATACTGTATCTCATGAAAGTGAGGATATTGGTAGATGTGTGTTAAGTTATTTTGAGGACACACCAAATTTACATTGTTATACAAGCTGTAGACTGACTACTTTACATTATGTCAGTGTCATATCTCCAGTCTTGTCCCATGATAAGATATAATACAATATTTACAAAAATGTGAGGGGTGTACTTACTTTAGTGACTACTTCCAAGTGTCCCTCTTTTTGAGGGACAGTCCCTCTTTTTAACCAATGTTCCTCTGTCCCTTTTTGAATGTCCCTCTTTTTCATATAAGAAATAGATTTGCATGAATAAACTTGCTATAATGCTCCAAAAAATACCTGTCTGGCTAACTGTATATTAGACTGCAACTTACCTATAATTTTATCATTTTGTGACATGTAGACCTTCTAAATGTCAGTATTCAGATGATATTTGTATTGAAATTTTCATAAAAACGTATTTAAGTGTATCACTATGCATTAAAATTTGGATCCTTTACACAGTAAACGCTAGATGTCCCTCTTTGACCATCTTAAAAGTTGGCAGTTATGACTGTATGTTACATATGTCAAATAAAACCATGGCCACTAGCACTTAATGAATTAATTGGATTATTGGGTAACACTTTTGAAAACATGACCTAGTCTCCTTTACTTGCCTAAAACAGTACAGGATATTTAATAAATGTTAGTTTTACTGTCTCACTGTCCTTATTTGTCAGGATATGTTGTCTGTATTAAGGACACGTTAGTCAGCATACATTTTTTGCACATACTGTTTGTCGGCAATGGGTTTGTGGGCTATTTGTAAAATATCACATGTGCCAAAATGATTTTCATTTCGGCCACAGAACATTTGACAATATTTCACATAAATGTAAAACTAATAAGACATTTTGCTCATAATAACCAGATTTGTAAGGAACCACAATGCTAGGACCCTTGGTTCACATATAATTACTATGTGAATCAAGTATTATATAATTTTCCCAGACAGATCATTTACATAGAAATTAGGATGTTTTATATCCACTGCTGTCAGATCTAAAACCAAGAAAATGTCATCTAGTGAAGCTCTGAGAGGCTATTTCCCTGGGTGGGTATGTGCTGAGTAACTAATACCATATGGCAGGAAACACAGCTTGTTCCCATGTATGCATGGACGGCTCTGTACAGCTGGGAGCTGAGAGGTTTCTTTATTGTAGTTAAGGTTGAGCATGTTTTATTGCTACAACATCATCACTGATGATCGTGTTTCATGCCTTGAATAGTTTATACCTTAAGCAATTATTGTGCAGATTTCTCAATTATTACTTCCAAATAGAAATAAATATCTATATACTACACACAAATATATATATATATATATATTATATATATATATATATTATATAATATATATTATATATATATATATATATATATATATATATATATATATATTAAATATAAAATATTAAATTTCATAATAAATGATATACATTACCTTATTCAACTACATACATATATATGGATAGTGTTGGCTGGATAAGACATCTTTGCTTCCAAGTTCATCTAAACTTGTTAAAAAATTTGTGTTCAGTTTGTTCTAGACCTGAGTTTTTTTTACTGTACCCCTTATCCTAGCACTAGGGTTAAGATTTGGAACAGAGTTTAAATAAGACTGATAACACTAACTCTATAGAGTTACAGTTGGGCTACTATTAACTCCTCTCCTAACACTAACACCTACTCTGATGTCAGGGTCGATTTTTTTTTGTAATTTTCACCAAAATTTGACTGAACTCGATTTACTGAGATTCAAATCCAATCTTATATAGTGCAGTACTATATATATAGACATGATAGACATGGTGGCAAAGGAGCCACTAAGGACTGGACCTTGAGCTTGCTGATGCCCACATCATGTGTTCCTGTACAGCACTTCAATGTGGTCGCTAAATGCAGCAGGAGATGGTATGCACTACCATCCAGCTTGGTGTCCCCCCCTATTTATGCTTTATATCTAGGTTCAGTGCTTGGATGTGGTCACTGAATGCAGTTAAAATGGCCATTCACCTGTTGGTGAAGTAGGAGCAGCTGAGCCAAATGTACTGAGTGCTGAGACAGGGCCGTCTCTTCCATTGGGCAAGGTAGGCACTTGCCCGGGGGCCCACGAGCACAGGTGGGCCCGGGCGGCTGCCTGCCCTGCCCAATGAATTCACTCACCGCCGGATACAGTTCTTTCCGCCCTGCCTGCACTTAGTTACTTGTCCCAGGCTGCGCAGGTAGGGCTGTGTGGGCAGCGGAGGTCAGAGAGCAGGGCGGCCCCTTGCTTTAAACAGTAAAGCGCAGGTGCGGCAATTGCTTAGAGGAGGGGCCCTGCGTGGCGGCCCCTGCTATCGTTGCTATACCGCGCCTGCATTTTGCTATTCACAGCCCAGGCAGGGTGGCGCCGCAGTGAAGAAAGGCGGCGCCACCCCGGCCTGCGCTGTGAACTGTAAAGCGCAGGCGCGGCATCAGTCAGGCAGCAGGTACTCCCGGCGGCCGGCGGGCAGTCTTCTCCATCCCCCGCCGGGCCGCTGGGAAATGTAGTTTTAGTGCGGCAGCGCAGCCGCCCACTGGCGAGTGGCCAGTAAGTAAAAATTAAAGAAAAAGAAAGGTCCCGCCTCCACAGCCCCTTCCTTACAGCTGCTGGGCACCATTTCAGAGGTGGCAGCAGTAGACGGGCACCAGGCCAGCCACAGAACGAGGTATACTATGGCCCGAGTTGGGGGGACAGTGACTTGATGTCATTGGCACCCACCTATACGACCATGTCATTGTCTTGTCCCCCACTCGTTTGTCCAAGTCACTGTGACATGGCCAAATGAGTGGGGAACAGTGACATGGCCATATGGGTGGGGGACAGTGACATGACTATCAAGTAACTTCTGCTTGTGGTCAGCCAGCCATGCTGACCCGTGTCACTGTCCCCCAGAGTCTCTCTATCATATAGTAATGGCCGGGCCACATAGCACTTACTATACGATAAGAGAGACTCTGGGGGACAGTGACACAGATCAGGATGGCTGGCTGACCACAAGCAGATGTTACATGACTTAATTCGTGCCCATCCTGTGCCGCCAGGCCAGCCCACGCCACTGCTCCTAAGTTATATAAAATGCTGCGTGGTCTGGTCTGGGGGCACAGGATAGCTGACCACATGATGGAGGGGCTATAAGGGTCATGGACAGCCATCCTGTTCCCACAGGCCAGTCCACGCAGCAGCTCTAAAGTTATATAAATTGCTACGTGGTCTGGCCTGGGGACACAGGATGGCTGTCCATGACCCTTATAGGCTCTCCATCATGTGTCCCCAGACCAGTCTACGCAGCATTTTATATAACTTAGGAGCTGCTGCATGGTCTGGTTGGGGGGCCCAGTGCACAGCTCTGCCCAGGGGCCCATAATGCTGTTAAGACGGCCCTGTTCTGAGGGAAGGCACAGGGCACAGTGGAGTTAGTTTGGATGACATGGCTTCCCCTCCTTCACCCTCTTGGTAGCACTCACATCATGCTGTACATTCCTGCACAGCGCTTCCATATGGGTGCTGACTAAGCATGTAGCAGGAACCGCTTTTTTCCCTCAAGCACCACCCTCCAGTCAATGACTGCGGGCCATATTCTCCTGTACATTATAAAAAAATCATGTGTCATGTTCCCCTCTATTGGCCCACATATATAAATGGCCAATCTTGTTTTCCAACCACATGGTGGCAGTATTTTGGTTTCAAACAACAAGAAACAGGCTAAGGAACATATACTGTATATATACCCCAGCCTTCTAACCACCGCCTATAAAGCCCTTTGGTTTTACTTCTTGTCACTTCTATTAATAGGGATTTGGTGACCAGGAATACATGAAAAGAAGAGCGTATTTTGCAGAACTGGCTTTCAAGTATAAAGAGTAAGTAGCGCACATAAAATTCCTGACTGCAATACTTTGTGAAAGAGAGACCCACATAACACCCAGTTTTAGAGAAGTTGCATTTAGAGTGATACATCTCACCATCATGGCTGCATGCATCCACCACAAGAGAAAGTAAACTTCATATGGATTTATATAGTTAGTATTGAATTATATAGGAAGTGTATAAATCTGGATGCAGTGAACCCTGCCTAGTAAAGCCTACAGGTAGCTGTCATGACAATCACAGTCAGGGGATTATCTAGAAAAGACTGGGCCCCATAACAAGCCATTGATCTCCTCCACACATACATGCTCTAAGCATAAACATTTATTTATTTAACCCCTTCCCATTGCAGCAAATTTTTACATTTACATTGCATTTGATTTTACTTCCCCACCTTCCAAGAGCCATGACCTTTTTTTTTTTTTTTTACAACTACATAGATGTATAATGGCTTATTTTCTGCAGGAGGAGATGTATTTTTTCATAGGTTTTATTGATCATACCATATAATGTACTGGGAAATAAAAAATATATATATTTTTGGGGTGGCAGTAAAAAAAATGTCATTTTTTGGGTGGATTCGTTTGTGTGGAGTTTACTGCATAGTTTAAGGCACATGGACAGTTTTTGAGATACCAAATTTATATAGTTTGTTTCATGTGTTACTACTATAAAAAATACAAAGTCTTCAGGCGACATGTCCCATTAGGGCTTTGCCATTCTTTCGGTGTATTTTGCAGCAAAAAAAACTGTTGACGCCATATTCTATATAAATGAACTGTAGTAAACCAAAACTAGGTGCATTTTACCCCAGGCATGACACATTTGAATGAACCTAAGGTAGGTGCATTAAATATGCTAGCAATGATATGCTATGCACCTAAGTTATGCTATGCCCCTAGAACAGGCGCATCAATGATACTATTCAAGGTATACCAGATGCCAGGTTCATTCATTAGGTGCACTATACAATCACTTAATGTGCCTTAAAACTGGCGTGGTGGTGCCTCTTTTCTGACTTTTCGCCCTTCTTGTTTAATTTGCGCTACACCGCCATTTTCTGCACCTATAATTTTTTGATTCTTTCATCTATGGACCTGAGTGAAGGCTCATTTTATGCAGTCTAAGTGTAGTTTTTAATGGTAGTATTTTGGAGACATGCAACTTTTTATTCGATTTTTTTGTAGGGGTGGTAAAGTGACTAAAATGTGCAATTTTTGGGAGATTTTTTTTTATG